>VWYP01015438.1:174-10679 GCA_013400435.1 Pycnonotus jocosus
AATTACTAAAATACAAAAATTTAGCCAGAGAATTAATCAAAACTGAGTGAAATACATAAATGACCTTTTTCAGGCAGGAACTAGAACAAGTTGGTTACTGATGAGCTAAGCCATGTTAATCAATTGCATCCTGCTTATCATATTTACAAAACAAACTAATTCAATTAATTTCACAAAGATGAATTTAAGAAGAAAATGGCATTAAAATAATTGAGGTAAATATTTTTTCTTGCAAGGGACTGGAAATGGGAATACAGGCTTGTCAGTGTATATGTAACTCTGAGAATTGCAAATATCACGGAAGTAATTAGGTTGGAAAAGACCTCTGCAATCAAGTCCAACCTATGACTGAACGCCACCATGTCAACTAGACCACAGTACTAAGTGCCGCATATCCAGTCTTCCCTTAAACTCCTCCACCACCTCCCTGGTCAGCTCATTCAGATATCTAATCACCCTTTCTGTGAAGAAATTCTTCATGTCCAACCTAAACCTCCCCTGGTGCAATTTAAGGCTATGTCCTCTCCTCCTTTTCTTGGTTGCCTGGGAGAGGAGGCCAATCCCCAGCTGGCTACAGCCTCCTTTCAGGGATTCGTAGAGTAAGGTGAGGTGTTCCCTGAGCCTTCTCTCCTCCAGGCTAAACAGCTCCAGCTCCCTCAGCCATTCCTCATAGGATAGGCACTCCAGACCTTTTACCAGCTTTGTTACCCTACTCTGGATTTTAATAACATCAAGGTGTGTTTAATAACCATTGCTTTTCTTGCCCTTTGACTAGGTGCTGGACGTTACGTTCCAGGCTCTTCATCTGGATCGAGTACAATACCTGGGGCAGACCCATTTACAGGTAATGTAAAATTCATATCTGTCTGGCTAGCACTTTTGATTCCTCTGCTGTTACATTCTGTGTTTAGCCCCAGACAGCTGTTTCTTGTAGTTCTCTGTTAGGGGCAGTAGTGTGGAACAGCCTGGTAAGGTTGGCTGTGTCACACGCAAAGCATGAGATCTGTTCAGTAGAGGGGAGCCCTCTGCTGTCGGGTCTGCCTGATGTCACTCTGTCCACTACAGCAGAAGAGTAAGGACTTCATGTGCATGAACTACACAAGATTAGGTATATTCATAGAGGTGGTTTTCTATTTTCATTTTTACTTTTTTTTTTGCATGATCTTTATTGGTAGCATTCCTTCTGTATTTTAGACTCTGATCCTCACTGATATAGCTGTTGTAAAATCCTTCTCACTGATTTAGCAACCTGGTTTTCAAAGATATTCCCAGTTCCAGCCCTGCATTGGCAGACTTACCCTGTCCCTGATTAGTAGCTCTTGCTCCTCAAAGAGGTTCCAGTAATTGCTCAATGCCAGAGTCTCATCTGCAAAACCAGCCATGCAGCGAGTTGCTGACCTATTTGATGAGTCCATTTCTATTCAAGCATTTTTGCTTTGTTCAGAGTATCAAAGAAATGCCTTGCAATTCTTATCCTTGTTCTCAGAGCTCTCTAATCACTCTTGATATCCTCCAGGACCTCCTTGGCAAAACCATTGATGGCCATGTGGAAGAGTAGCAGGGTAACAGTCTAAAGGCAGTGTTTCTGTGGCATCCCGAATCCTTGCCCCCAGCAGACACACACCTCCCAAGTTACTAGGCCATATGCATAGGCAGGTGCCTCCCTTCCGCAGGAAGTTAGTCTGCTTTCCATCACTGCTGCTTGCCTTTCCTGTTTTTGCAGACATGAGGTGCAGTCTCAGCTGGCTCTTAACACATGACTGCTGGGTGTTTGTCCTCACCAATGCCAGGGCGCTCACTGCTTGTTCTGCAGTTGCAGATCTACAGGTAGAGCAGAAGCCTTTGTGCTGTTACAAAAACTCACAGCCTTCAGTCTTCCCCATCTTGACAGTCTTCCTGTGTCCAGCTGTTGCTCCTCCATGGCTTTTGCAGCTCTGTGGTCTCTGCAGATGGAGACCTCACTGAGGCTTCAGTATAAGAGAGTCCACGTCCCACAGGAGAGACAGCTTGTGGCCCAGGCACAGTCAGTCAAGGCCAAGGTAGTGTGCCCTCCTGCTGGAGCTTGGCATGGATAAGGTGCTGAGGCCCTCAGAGGGTGCCAGAGATCATGACACAGTGTCTCCCAGCTCACAAGCTAGGTGGGTTAACTTGTGAATGGTATCATCACCAACACCCTCACACAGGCATAGATTTAACCCTTAAAGTATTGAACACTACTTTGTAATTCTTTTAGTGTAGAATAATCCCTTTTAATAGTCTTGTTTGAAGAGTAGTAACTAAATACAGGTATACCTTACCTCTTTACTGGTGGTGGTGTTTAAAAACTTAACATCTTTGTTAGGTGCTGGTCGCTATGTTCCTGGTTCAGCATCAAATGTGGTACCTCCAGTGGGCGGGGTTGATCCATTTACGGGTAAGAGACAATATCTGCCAGTGAAAAACTTTCCTGATCTTTTTGTTTTTTGTTTTTTGGGTTTTTTTTTCTCTGACATGAATTCTGCATCAATGCAAATTCATACATTATTAAAAACAGCAGATTGAAGCTGCTTATACTCTGAAATTATTCATAAAATAGGGATAACAGAGCCTTCCTTTACATGCGGCAATCATACACACAAGCTTTAAAATGTATAATAATAATAATCTGAGAGGGTTATTGATCTCCTAGTAGTTATGTTGTTGATCAGAGTAACTGATATATAATTAATGGGCATTACACAATATCAGCCACTAAATGATCTGGGAGTTTAAAAAATCATTATAAGTGATGATAAAAGCTTTTTATTGCTCTTTAAAAAAAGACATTTTAGGCTACTATTGCATGTACCATAACTTGGTCATATCTGCAAATCTTCTAATACGTAAACATTTTCATATGAAAATAATAAAAATCCAAGACTTTGGGGCAGAAGGGATTTTTTTTTAAAAAAAGACCCTTGCCATTTTCATGTGTTAACTACAATAGCCATTGCTATAAGTGACTGTGTATTGAGTTCATGTAATTAAGAAATGACTGTTAATAATTTCAGCATGTAAATTTTTACATGAATGGGGGAGAGTTTGTGAAGGTATGGCTTTCAGTTTAATCCTTGAATGTGAAAACAATGTAAGGAGTGACAGCTGTTTGTGTAGACATTCAGTTTTTTTCAGAAGATGTTTTTCTGGGTAATATTCAGCTGTAGAGAGTTACTGCTAGGATGTCGTTCTATGTCAGACATCTTGGTACGCTGTTGAATGCTCTGTATTGCCTTTCTGTAGGAATGGGTGCCTACCAGTCAAGTGCAGCTAAAGCTGAAAATATTTATTTTCCGAAGAAGGATGCTGTCACCTTTGACCAGGCCAATCCTACACAGATACTGGGTCAGTGTTCTAATATCAAGGATTTTCTTTAATGTGTTTGACATAACTTGACTAACTGAGCTTTAAAAAAACCCTGTCCTTAATGCTGGATCCATTACGTTAATCTAATAGTTAGACTTCTAAGTCACACTGAGGTTTGAATATAGCATGTCATAAGCAAAACATGATCACATGATTTAAATAAAAATAAAAAAATATGATCACACTAAGAATATATTGTTTCCTTATTGTTTTTACTACCTAATAAGAGAAAAGAGCAAAAAGGAATTGTATTTCAGTTATGAAAACTCTAATGTTCTTATGACTCATTTGTGCGTTTTTATTTTTATGTAGGCATTTTCTAAATTTTTTCTACAAATTTTGAATCTTTGTGTTGCACTGTTAAAGTGGAATTAATAGTAGCAATCATTGTGATTATTAAAAACTTAAAATTAGAAATTATCAAAAGTGTTTGAAAATCTGACCCCCAAAAATGCTGAATTGCAATTGTTGTTGCTTGTTTATAGAAGAGTAGCATTTCAGTTGAGATCTCAATTTGTGAAGTTTGATTTTTGGAAAGGTGCGCCTCTTCTATTGTTATTACAGGCAAATTAAAGGAACTTAATGGCAGTGCAGCTGAAGAACATAAGCTTACTGAAGATGACTTGATAATCCTAGAAAAGTTACTGTCTGCGACATGCAACACCTCTGCAGAAACACCTACAGCACAGCAACTTCAGACTTTATGGAGAGCAGTTAACTGGCCAGAAGGTAAACTCTCATCAGTACTTCACCATGAATGAAAAGTCTCATGCTGTATGTTACACTGAGTCTGTCTCAAAGACTTAATAGCCCAAGTAGAAAACAGATGACTAAAAGGTGCTAACAGCAGTTATCAGCTTCAGGGGCAAGTTTGGTAATTGTTTTTCAGGTTTTTTTTGGCACAATAACAAACATCAACAAGAAACTTGATAATAAAAATCAGTTACGATTAATTCATTAGCCTGGCCATCCTCAAAAAGGTGTCAGACTTGTCAGGAAATAGAGTAAGGAAGTGTGAATTTGGCATCCTAAGATGTTACCAAAAGAGAGATGAAACTATGGAGATAAATTATTAGAAAAAAATCAAAAGTAGCTCCTGTTTAATATGATAGAGAAGAATTTACTCATGCTAGACTGTATGATCAAAACTTTATTAGTGAAATGACATGCTCGAAGAATCTTAAGTGGAGGTGATATAAGTCAGCACTGATAGATTGGAAAATCTATCTATTTTGGTTGTTGCAGCACATTCTGGAAAAAACTTATTGTTTGCATATACAAATATCTAAGAATGGTTAAAATTAACTGCTTTCTTAAAATTGCAGTTAAAGATTTACTCACAGGAAGAACATTTTAGTATTAAAAATTCATGGTCATTTTATAATATCACTTAATCAAACTGTGTTTTGCATAATGAGGAGCTGGTGATGGCCAATGTGATACCTTCCAGACTCTTTGTATTGTACAAAGCATTAATTCTGAAGATTCTGCATATCTGCAGGAAAAACTTCTATAAGCAGTTGGGCAGGTTCAGCTTCAATTTGGTTGTAAGCATTGAATACCAGTAGTACATCCAAGGAGTCAGATGTATTCAGAATTTGGGAAAGGAGGGATGCTACAAGCTTTCAGTTCAATTTCCTTACAATGATTTCCAGCTCATCAGTTGAGAACATATTTTTATATTTTCCTTTCCTGTAAGCAGTTTTGTAGGTATGATGTATAGTAGATATAACTGTAAGTTATGGAATGAGGACAAAGGGAGATGTTGTCTATGTAGGGGTGTTCAGTCACTGAACTTTCAGAGATGTTCTTGGATTAGTTACCATATCTTGTGCTTGCTTTCAGTGTTATCAATTAGAGATTTTAGAAGAGATTTTAAGATTTTCTGCAAAGCGTTATGTTAATCCTAAATTAAGGATTATGAGTTTTTTAATGATAAATTGAAGCATTACTAGTATGGGTTTGTCAATATTTGTCTTCATGAATGTGAAACAATTTATGTTTTACTTATATGCATGAAACTGTTACTGTCAGTTCCTAAACTTGAGGTGCTGAGAAGGTCTGCATCTGAAAGAAACTCACTGATAAATTCACACATAATCCAATATCAATATTAAAATTTTGTTTTGTTTTGTTTCTTAGATATTGTCTTTCCAGCTCTAGACATTCTTAGATTGTCTGTCAGGCATCCCACAGTGAATGAAAACTTCTGCAGTGAAAAGGAGCACGTACAATTTATCATCCTTCTCCTTAAACATCTGAATCCTAAAGGCAAACAAGCAAACCAGCTGTTGGCACTTAGAGCTCTTTGCAATTGTTTTGTTAGCCATGCAGGCCAGAAGCTCATGATGGAACAGAGGGATGAAATAATGACACAAGCAATAGAAACTAAATCAGGCAATAATAAGAACATCCACATTGCACTGGCCACACTGACATTGAACTATGCTGTGTGTTTACATAAAGTCAACAACATTGAGGGCAAAGCTCAATGTTTATCAGTAATCAGCACAGTTATGGAAGTTGTTCAAGATCTTGAAGCCATTTTTAGACTGCTTGTGGCTCTTGGGACGCTAATCAGTGATGATGCAAATGCTGTGCAATTAGCTAAGTCTCTAGGAGTTGATTCTCAAATAAAAAAGTATGCCTCTGTATCGGAACCAGCTAAAGTAAAAGAATGCTGTAGGTTTGTTCTTAATCTGTTATAATAATTTTTTCTTAGCACTTGGAAGACAGTGTATGCAGAAAAAGATGCTTTTGTTCATATTTTATGACAGACTATACTTGGGAAAATACTGTGGATTAATTACACTTGACGTGTTGCAAGATACAGAGCAAATAAAACTTTTTACCTGTTTGTCATTGGACTGCTTTTCTGAAGTGATTAGTGCAGAGGAACTTTGCAAGGAATCCTGACATTGCTCAAATAAAAATAGATCACCAAGAAGTCAAACCATATCAATACTTACAGGTCACCCAGACAGAAAGGTAGGAAATCGCTGTTACATAGTGACTGTCAACTCTGACACCCACGCCAATCACATTCTGTGTTTCAGCATGATTAGTCTGTTTCTTGACTGTGGGGGTTTTTTCCAGGAGATAGAGGCCCTGAGATTTCTTGAGTTCAACAGTGAATTTCACAAAGTTATTAGTTAACATTAGTTAATATTAACCCTTGTCAAATAACCTCGTAAGGAAATTTTTCATTAGCTTTCTCCACTTCCTTTTGAAACTTAACTTTTATGGCTCTTACCTCTTTTAACCCTAGGGCTAGATGGCTTTTTGAGGGGTAGAACCTCTACCTGCCATATGGATGTTGTGCTTTACTCATAAATTTGTATCTTGCAGCTTGTAAAATGACATGAACTTCTAGAGAAGCCTTTAACCCGACTTTTAAATTTTTAAGGATAGGAATACCCCATTAGTTAATAGCAGTCTTACTCTATGTTGTAAAATCTAGTTGATTAAAAAAGGTCATCTTGAAGAGTGGGAGAGCAATCTACATCCAGAGATGAGATTTCGCAGCAGAAACTTGAAGCAGCTTCTTAAAAATGGTCAGTGTACCCTGCCTGTCAGTGTTCGAGGCATTTGGACAATATCCTTGACAAGAGGCTCTAACTTTTAGTCAAGTTCTTTACAGCTGAAATATACTCTGTTGTAAACTGTGCAAATTTAAAGTCAAGTTTTATGAAGTAGCTTTAACTTCATAACTGTGGTGACTGTTAAAAGGGAAAGTAATACTTCGCAGCTTATTCCAACAGATCTAAGATGTTCAGCTCAAAAGGGAAATGTTTTCTGCTACTGCACGTTACAGTTGGGTTTAGAATTATGATGAACTGAAGAGGGTCAATGTTTAAGTGACATTTTTCAGTAGACTCATAGAATGGAAAATAGGAAAAAGGGCAAACTTCTGGCACATGAGCTCCACATCACATGATATGCCTGCCTATATTGTCCGTGCCAGATGTGAAGGATTTTGTGACGAAGAGCTTAATTTTTGCTTTCCTCCAGCTACCTGAACTGCGTTGCTGCACTGCTTCCAGAAAACTTTGTCTCTCAGATCCTTAGTTGCACACTTGTACAGTTACACTTTGGATGGATTTCCAGATAAATTCCCTCACAGTCCTGATCATGATCTGAGTCACACATTTGCTCATTTGATCCATTGGAGGTTCATATATGAGACAGTCCAATAAATTATTTGTGATTTACAGTGCTTAATAAATGAACCCTTTCCTGGGAAAGCCTCTAAGAAGCTACCTTTAGGAAACATGTCTGTGAAATAATGTGCCTGTATGTTGAATTTTCGTTGCCTACTATACAACTGTTCTTGAAGCTTCAGCTTTCTAATGTTGTGCTCTTCAATTGTGTTTGTATGTGTGCTATTTTAAGAAATTATACTTGTCTTAATTTTTTTTTTATTGTGAGATTGCTCTGTTACAAATTATCCCTTTACATAAAAATTGTTATGAATTTCCCAGACCAAAAGTTAATGTTTATATTAATAAAAATACTCTTGTCAACTCCCAAGAAATGGTATATTAAAAGATATTACAAAATCCACTTAAATTTGCAGAGATACGATGAGGCACAGCAAAAAGTCCTTCTAAGGACTGCAGCGCTAAGTGTTAGGCAAGATAAAGCAGGCCAGGACTGTTTGGAGAGAAACATATCTGCTGCCACAGGGTACTGTGATGCCAACCCTTCCATGATCTAACATCATCTGAGGAAACAGAGTCAGGAACTGTTTTTGCTTTTGTTTTAAATGGCAAGGTATAGAACTCCATTGTGGTTCTTGTCAGCATGTACATACATAAACACACAAATGCATGTAAGGATGCTGCACAATCTGCTGCTGGGATCACCAATAAGCCTTAGGACTGTGCAGGATGAAGTTCCTATTGCCATGAAAGAATATCTATAGTGAGGAAATGTGCCAGACATGAGGTCCACAGTGTACAATCTTTTGAGACCAGAGGCTGTTGAAAACAAGTACATGCCTGGCACACAACTGGGAGCTGGCTTGCTATCAACAGCACTAAATTTTAAGTAGGTTGATCTGTGTGCTAAGGGCTCCTGATTTCATTCATCAAGGGAATAGCTGAAGTATGTTGGAGAGATTTCAAGAGCCCCTTGAAGAGAAGCTGTGTAGTCTGCTAAGAATTCAAAGTTTCTCAGTAGATGATACAATTCTTTGGCATCATTTTCTGAGACAGGAAGCTTTTAGAAAGAACAGCCAACAGCACACAGTAGCATCTTATGTTAAAGCGTTGTTTGGCATGGCTCGTGTTTTATGAAGTGGAAAAATTTGGGATCTACTTAGACCAAAAGACAAGTATAAAATGCCTCCCTAAGGAACTAAATAATGAGTCAAAACTGACTTATGTCAGCATCAACTGCTGTACTTTCCGAGATAAAAGAAGACTACAGTAACATAAATCAGGCTAATCTATCATAAGGTTTCTGTAATTTCTGTTACTATGATGCACCTTGCTCATATCAGGACCTAATTAACCAGTGTTAATTATTCACTTGTGTTCAGGCTGCAACCAGAAATATACCAACTTCAGTCTGCAAATCTGTTTCATTAAAAGCACTGTACACTGAACTATACATTCATGAATCCTTGAATGCAGTGAATTTTTATAATTAATATGCTATAATAATCTACAGGAGCAGTCTTACCATAAATCGGTACTAGAGAGGCAACTCCAAATGCTTTAGTAAATGCTGTAGTAAAAAAACCTGATGGTTTCAATCCTGAAGTTTTTTGCTTAAAAATACTTAGTTAAGCTTCTTAGCTGAATGTGATCCATTACAATATACTGTGATCACTTGTGTCTTTTGTCTCTTTCTCCTTAAACCATCAACAAATCCAAAGTCTAGGAACAGTAGATGTTTCCCATCTTTTCAAAATGTGTACTGAATAAACTCTGAAATTACATGTTTGGCAACAAGATGCCCTATGCAGCTGTTGACAGCCTGAAGAGTATTTGGGTGTTTTCAGATGTCCAGTGTTTTTTTGATGCTTATTTACTGTAGAGGTTGAGGTTTCAGATTTGGTGAGAAATTTTGTTTCTCGATTTTCCATTTGCAAAGATAAATTTGCAATGTTCATGACACCACTCTTGGTCTGTACAAAACACATTAAATAACCAGTTTAAAGTATGAACTATTCCTTTTTGACAGCAGAATTTGAAGCCTGTAAGCACATAAGTTCAAATATTGTTACAAATCTTTTTATCAACAGTCCAGTTAGCTTCTGTATCCTGCATTCATTTAAAACACAGCTTGCATGCCTAAGCATACACTGCTAAACTTTTTATTTTTCTTATAATTGCTCAAGGGATCCCATTTTCATCCCAAACTTAGACCCCCTTCTCAGTGTTCTCTAATTACATTAACTCTGCCACCTTCAGAGTATGCTGAGTCTGTTACTTGCTGATGATAAATATGAGCTTCTATTCCCACCTATCCAGGTAATCTTAACAACATAGACTGATCAGGATTGAATTTGATATTATTTACCTCTGCAGGGACTTATATTTGCTGAGAAAAGAACTGATGGTACTTACTAAATTTTAACCCTTTTGAAAACAGTGTCAGCCCATGTAGTATGTGTCATCTGCCCACAGCAATTTTGATACCACTAGCTTTGTACAAATTGCAATCAGCAGACCTCTACCTAAATGGGCCAGCACATCCCATTTGAAGATCCAACATAATATGGACAAACACGATGGCAAGAAGTTTTAATCTGGGAAAGAAAGCAGACACCAACAGACATTCCATAGTGGTTTTAAATTTACCAAAAATGAGATGGCATTTTTCGAAGAAAAAGGCAAAAGCAGACTCAACTTACTACTAACAAACAGTTTATTAACACACACTATGAAAAAGAAAAAAATAAAGGAACAGAAAGAAGAAAATGAAACCTTCAAAACCCTTCTCCTTCCCCTACTACTGTTCACTTTCTTACAAACAACATAGAGACCAAAAGCTGTGATTTTCAGTCAGTTTTACCATTTAAATATAGTCTTTCAACAATTCTTTAGGAGAGGAGCCTTTCTTATTCCATCTCGGAATCTTCTTCCCACCAACAACTTAATACAGTTCTCCGGTGG
>VWYP01015452.1:854-16566 GCA_013400435.1 Pycnonotus jocosus
GGAAAAAAAAAAAAAAGGAAAGCAGAAAGGATGTTTGATGGGTATGTCAGAAAATGTTCAACACACTTGTAAGAACCAACTGAAAAGTCAGATTGCAACCACACACCTCTTACAGAGTCAACACAGCCAGTTCCACAGCTTGCACAGCTATTTGCTCCCTACAGTACAGATGCCAGCAGCCACCTGTAGGTGATGAATTTCCACCATGATCACTGCACTGTGTCACTTTCCAGATGATGAAGCATCTTAGCATTGAATGACTGGTAGTAAATCAGTTTTACTCACAGAAGTCACCTGTTCCTTTTCAATCTTTCCTCCTCCTTTTCATGAGGGCTATTCATGAATTGGAGTTGAGAAATAGTGTGGCTGCTAGCACAAGTCATGAAATGAAGATCACATCTTTGAGGATGAGCAGTTTGTATAATAACAGGTTCATCTGGACTATTTGAGAAGAAATCTTTACAACCAAAAATACTTTCTTACTATCCTAGTATCTATCATTGTACATAAATCACCCAAACATACCAGGGATTTAAAATGGTAGAAAGAGGTGGGCTTATCAGCCGAACAGTGTAACATATACATTACCTTTAAGCATGTGGTTATGCTGATTAAAGTCAGAGACATCTTTGGTACAGAGCTGGGAGATAAATTATATTCCCAGCTCCAGGGGGTTTATGACTATGAAAACATTCATCCTCCCACAACTCTGAGTGCTTTCAACACATAAGAACATAACTCACAGTGATATTAATATTCCATGAAATACAGTATTGTTACAGGAGAGTCATTTATGATGAAGGGAAGGGAGGGGAAGGAAAGGGAAAGGAAAAAGGAAATGGGAAAAGGGAAAAGGGAAAAGGGAAAAGGGAAAAGGGAAAAGGGAAAAGAAGGGACAGGAGAAAAAAATTCAGTACAGGTTCAGTTCAGGGAAAAGAACAAGGAGGAAAAGTGACAATGCAGTCTCAAGAAATCATGAATAGCAGAAAATGGTATCAGACAGACAAGACAGAGAAGAAAAAGAAAAGCAGGTTGAATAAAGACAGGATGAGGATAAAATAGAAATATTGAAGTGTTGCACAGAGATAATGACACGTGGCAAGAGGAATCAGTAAGATGCTGGGAAACACAGAGAGTGTGAAGAGGAATAAGTTGCACTTCTTACTGATTATGAAAGTTTAATACAAGAGGACATTATAGGTACCATTCTTATAAGAATTTAGTTTGGCAGATGTGCTTTTAAGAGTGCTTTATATCAGGTGTTTCTTTTTTTTCCTTACTTAGTATATATATTATATTGCTTTAGTCTTTGCTTGTTAAAAAGATACATGAGTGAGATAAAACATATCTCTAGGAAATAAGTGTTCATGTGTCAGAGTTCACATAAAAACTCTTTTCCTTTCAATACATTATTTTTCCTCTAGCACAGAACTGCTACCCTGGGACATACATTCAGAGAACTCTTGCTCTTCCTATGTATGTAAGGTCATTACATAAAGTGACTTTAGCCTCAAGCCTTATGAATGACACTACTGGAAACACATTCTAACAGAGATATTGTCTGCCAACTTCCTAATTATATCCAAATCCAGAAGCCTGATTATAGACATATTCTTGACTGGTGGGACCCTACCTCCTATCCAAAGGCCATCTTTCTATGTACCTTTAAATTTTCTCTGTAACTGAAGATCTGGCATCCAGAACGCCTTATATCACAAAGTGGTTTTCATGGTTGTTTTGAGGATTAACACTCACTACAGCAGTGTCTTTTTAATGTTTACAAGATAAAAATGGTACTCTTGGGTGGAAAAATCTCTTTCACTACATAACACACCTTTATTTCTTCTACTATTGGTTATTGGTTTGTTTTTGTTTTGTTTTTCTTTTTAATGAGAGGTGCTTCTAATCCATGGAGTAGGATGCAGCAAATAAAACCTAACTATTGGGCTGGATTAGTCATGTATGGATTTCCTGGCAGTGCAAATGACATACAGGTAATAATAATTGAATTAATTAGCACATGTATACCACTTTGTGTCTTGGAAGAGCCATACAAACGTTACCTAATTAATTCTCACAACACCTCTGTGAGGAAAGGAAGCAATTATCATGAGCCCCATTTAACCCACAGAGAATGGTTAAAGTATTATTCTGGTTGGAAAATGTAAACCTCAGGTTGGTACTATGATGATTTATGTTTGAGATCTCTCAATGATATTGCCCTTCGAAGCCAGGTCAGTGAGTTGGGTTTTTAATCTGGCAGAGGAGAAGGTACAGTGTAACTGGGCCAGCCTGCACCATCATGCCCTCACCTGCTGGGTGAGGAAAAGACGTTTCCTCAACCCATTTGGGGGAAAAACCCAGTATGTTTCATTGAGAGGAGTTAGTGTGTGACTTCAGAATTGAATTCTTCCCTCTTGTGTGCGTGTAAAATAAGCACCAGAATTTAAGTAACATCCTATTTACCTCCCAGACTGATTCTGTGAACATATTGTACAGAGGTAAAATGTGAAGTGTAAATAGAGCAGCCCAGGTGTTCATACAACAGATTGATTATTATGAAGTACTCCCATGTTTATATATTTATCATTTAAGAGTAGGTTTCAGGACTACATAAAATTTATATTGGACATTTCATCTCACTACTATTAATTTGTAATTCCACCACTTACAATTATGGAGACATGCTCATGTAAATTTTATATGTTTTCACAACCCATTTTGGAGGACAGACCATTGGGCTGGATGCTGCCTTCAAAAATGTACTAGTTCAAAATTGCAGAATAGGATCCCTGTTTTCTAAAACTGTGCTGATATGGCTTTGAAACTACAAGCACATCTGCAGTGGCTGCATTTTTCCTATCTGTAAGGCACAGAGGGTCCAACAGTTAGATATTCTGTTGTTCTAATAAACTGGACAATTGAGTGTGCTGCAATTTTCTACAGAAAACAATGAGAATAGATAAAGTAATCAAAAGGGACAAAAGGATATGTTTTTTCTGAACTTGCATTGTTTATGGATTTTTCTGAAGAAGCAACAACCTATGTATTCTATTTATCTCAGGCTTGCAGTAATACTTCTTGTTCAGCTAAACTTCAAAATATTATCTCTTAGAAAGAAGCACACTATCTGACAGATGTAATATCTACATGCAGATCATTCTAGGAAGTAAATCAAGTTCAGAAATCTAGTCAGATTTAAATCTAGATGAGAATGAAACAATTAGGTAATTTGCTTAATTAAATATTACATATTTGTGAAATGAAATTAATTTTGTAGTGTAGGTATAACAAGAGAGGTACTTAATAGTAATTAATCATCTATCATCTTTGCCAGGACTTCAATTGTCAACCACAATTATGCACAAATTCTTCTCATTAAGACAGAATTAATCTTACAAATCCAACTTAACTTGTAAATATGACAGGGCAGCCAGACAGTACAATACAACAGAAGTGTATTTGCAGGTCTGTAAATTCACTATTCCTGCAGTGATTGTGAAATAAAACCATCTGTGCTCAGAAATGCACTGCACTTGTTGTCATCTACTTTGACCTGGCTGGTAAAACACATGAAGTTGCATTCCCCACATAAACAGGTAATTTAAAAGCTTTCTGCACAACACTGTATCTGTCCAATGAGACTACACATTAAAGAGGAAAAAGCTAGATGTATTTTTATATCCACATAAAATAAAGTCTATGCCAAAACACTGATAAGGATGAAGTTTATATTTTACAAAGAAATGATTCTGCTGATAACTTCTAATAATTATGAGAAATTAGTTTAAAATCCATACATTCTCTTTAAAAAAAGTGTCCAATTAGCTGGGAAGAAATTAAGAGAAAGAATCAGTAGCTGCCATATCCCACTTTCAAAATGTTTAATGAAGTTCTTAACTGTGGAGGAGGGTTGATATTTACTTGAATCTTTTGAGTAGAAAAAAGTACTTTAAAACTTTATAAACTTACTAGAATTTAGTAGCATGTTCTATGTAGTCAGACATAGGCTCATATACACCTAAGAATTTGAGTAACTAATAATCTTATTTCCACTGCTGACTTTGCTGTGGAGTTGCAGCTGCATTTCTACAATTGAACCAAAAGGTGGCACCAGGAATTACTCAAAAATACTTATAAATTTAACACATTCTGTGACTGCAAATTAGCTTCCAGGTGATCAGTTGCCAAACTAACAGCTAGCTATAATTTTAAAAGAAGTATTTGGAGTATGAAAGAAGAATAGAAGGAAAAAATAATTAAAACCCCCAATTAACAAGGGCCATGAAGCTCAAAAACAGATGCGATAAGAAAAGACAACCTGATCAGAGATGGACAGAATAAGTTTACAAGAACTGGATCATGGCAGTAGCAATACAATATTATAGAAGTTGAGGCAAATTAGAAAGGAAAATAAGTATGTCGTGGATTTCTGTGAAGAAATTGCTCTTCCCTTCAGAAGATAAGATCTCTATAATGTCACTCAAGCTTGACTTTAAAATTAAAAGCACCCTAAATAAAGTTTTGGGAAAATTAGGTGAATATATGAACATTTGATCTGTATGCAAAAATTTAAATTGTGCCAAGTGTAAAGGAAAAATAGGTGTCTGAAAGGACAGCACAGAAAACATGGAATGCATCTAAAAGGTGACAAAGTGTTCCTGTGGTCCAGGGAAGGATATACAGACATCAGTCATATGACATCCTGACCCAAAAAGGCCTGCAATGGTTTTTGCAAAATTTATAAAGCATGAGAGAAAGTGTTGCCACGCCAAGACACGTTAGAAGGTAAAAACCAGAAAGTGGATATTTCTAAGAAAAGTGAAACAGTACTCTAGGGAATTTGATGCTGGATCCTGGCTAGAATTCTAGCACCTAATCAAGTACTACACCACATTATAAAACCCAGATATTCAAAAGCACACACACAAGCACACACACCAGTGGTTTTAACCTATCCTTCCTCCTACTCCTGACTATTAAGATGAATTCTTGCAGGGAGACTATCACTCACTAGAAAAACATTCACCCAAAAGACAGACAAAATTATTGTTTCCAATATTTTGTTTAAAAGATTAAAAATAAATAACAAATATGTGAAGGAGATTAATTAAATGTGCTATATGAATCTAAAGAAATACTTCATCTTAAAATGCTTTACACAACAACAGATGACATATCAAAGAAAGTTTACTAGAAAAAAGCCTTTCAAACAAACATAAGAATATTTTCCTAAATAAGCAAAGGTTTGTTTTTTTAAGTAAGAGTGTGATGGAAGGTACATGTATTTAGACATTTTTTGAAACTCAAATTCTTGAACTTAGTCCAAAAATTTATATTTGTTTAAATCTGCAGTAAAAATGGTTTACTCCTAAAATTTATCTGAATATAAAGCTACAGGACTATGCACAATTTGGAGGGAATATAGTGCCATCCAATAACAGACTGAAAAACTTGTTTGAAAGTGTTAAGAAGCAACATAAGAAATAAGATAGTCTGAGAAGCAAATTTTTTAATTTACCTCCTAAGACTCAAAAATTCTAGAAGCATAAGCTTGGCATTGTCTCAGATATTAAAAACAAAAACAAAAAAACAAACAACAAAAAAACCAAAACCACAAAACCACCCCCCCCCCAAAAAAAACCAAAACCAAAAACGAAACCACCCAAAAAACCTCAAAAGGAAAAACAAAAACCCATCCAAAATGAAAAGCAGAAAAACAGATACAAAGAGCCATTATTTTACAATATCTGGCATACAAATCTTCATAGTTCTGATAATTGAAAATATCTAAATGAAACTCTCTAACACTCTTCCAATACTTATGGGAGCTCAGTAGACTAAGCAGAATGGTAGGGAGAAAAAAGAAATCACTTCAGCTTTTTGAAATTATCTTAAGAAGAAAGTTAGAGACAGATGTTATTAGCATCTCTCACAGACTTCATATTCAGGTTTCCAGGAAATAATTAGAAATATTTACTCCATCACTTGAATATTTGCTTTGCATTAAAGAAATTTGAACAGAATTTAATAAAAGAAGAAATATTTATCAATTTTCCATTGTATGTGTGGTAAATGCAAAGGACCACTTTTACTCAAAAATTTGAAAAATCAATGTCAACAATGTAAAGTCTGGAACTGAGGAAACAGTTAAATTAAATGAAACATTGCAGTAGGAAAACAAGGTTGAGATTACTACATTAAGATATTTTTTTAACCAGTATAAAAACAGGAGAGAATATCTAATTGCAATTTAAGAGAAGAAAATAATTTTTAGAATTTTCAAGCCACTCACCTTTGTCATTCAGAGAAGGTAAACCACTAAAATCAGTAAAGAGTTTGAAAACTCTTTGGTTTGTCATGCTTGAATAAATTTGTTAAGGGATTATATTCAATGAATGAAATAAAAAAAAAAAAAAAAAAAAGCTTCTGCTTCTCAGTCCTATTTTAGAGACTCCAGAGGAAGAACAACCCAGACCACTGCTGTTCACTCACCCCTATGGCTGTGCAAATATTTAATTTTTCAGTTCACTAACTACTCGCTAGAGTAGGGGTAAGAGTAAAAAAAAATTAAGAAGGTAAAAATATTTCAAGTCAGATGGGAAAAAATCATTTACTGGAATTTCTTTACAAAATAAAAAGACAAAAAAGTCTTTTGAGTCACCTTTAGTCTGGATTTTGGCATCTTTATAGACAGAAGTATTATCTGAAAGAAAAAAGAAATTACTTTGTACTAAATTACCAAAATAATGGTTTTTAAAACTTCTCTTTTCTTCCTATGGAATGTCCTAAATTAGATCATAAACAGGATGTCATCATAGAGTCAGTCAGTCACCATAGAGTCATGTTACTGAAGAATTTTAGTGAAATCATGCCAGTATCATATGAACTTGGCACAAACATCCATATAGAAGCCTATAGGCAGTCTAAAACTTGCTAATCTAAATTTCTTCTTTGGGTTTGCTTGGGAGTTTTTGTTTGTTTGTTTGTTTTGGGGGGGACTTTTTGGTTTTGGTTTTTTTTTAATTGTTTGTTTGTTTTTTGTCCAAGAAAATGGCTACAAACTGGTTTCTGCTGGTGAGAGGCTGCCACTTTCATCTAACAGGGAAAACTCTTTTACCCTGTGCAAGGAAATATGCTGCAGGAATTCCCCTTTTCTTTAGCTGAAACAACTTATTCACACCTCACAGGACAAATTTAAGGTTTAAAAATATAAGAGACCTATCTTCATGATGCAATACCTGAGCATTTAAGTCTTGCTCTTCCACAATCCTGATGAGCATTCAGTGCTGATTATACAAATGCTGAGATATTTTTAAAATATTATTCTTTATGATAAACTATCATTTAAAGTGACTTGTTACCTAAAATCATTTCCAAATTTATTGAATCTGTGCCCACAGGTGGTTTGAATTTGTGCTGTATTTCAACTTTTTTGTAATACATTAAAACTTGAGAATTGGCATAACTTATCATATTGAGAGCATTCTCAATTTTGTTCTATAAATATTCATCAGTAACCATGGGACATAACTGGGTTTTGTAGATCATTTTTTGTCATAAAACAGGGTGGTATCAAGATTTATAAACAGAACACATGAACAAATGTAGTAGGTAGGTATTGAGTAGGAAATCCACATCAATGTGGATTTCACCATTTGAGCTCGAGGGCAGTTTCAGCACTCTTCAGTTGTAAGAGTAAAGGTCAGAACAGAGCACCGCTCTCTTTTCTGGGCATGACAAATACTTTCCCCCATCCCAAAGAAACTGTGCAAATAGAATTGATCACTTGAGACTGAACTGTTTTGAACTAAAAAAAATCTTCATTTTTTCCTACCTTACTTTCCTTTTGAGAGGATGTTTGCTTAATTTTTGCTGTTTAATTTTACTTAAAGGGTTAAATCCCCCAAAACGAAGTAAGTTGTCTGGGTTGAACCCCATAGATACAAAAAGTCATAGCTTGCTATCTCTAAGCAAAGTTATAGCAGGCCTGGTGAAGTAGCCCAGGTGTGTATATAAAATCAGGTATAATGGCAAGCCAGACTACTCATAACATGAGGAAACCCTGCATAGCACTTTCTCCCTTGTAGGAAGACTAATCTGAGCAGCAAAAGCATGAGTTCAATTTGCCTTGTTATTTGCCTTGTGGAAAATACTTCCATTAACAAGTCATCCATTCAGAACTGCAGAGTCCCACCAGTATGACCACATTAATTTAGGAAAAGAAATACAAGGCTTAATTGCTTGAGAAAAGCCATGGTAATGAAATACTAGATTATTGAATGTTCAGCCAGGATATCCTAAGCAGATCTCAGCAGATGGTAAGGAAAGAAAGAAGTCATTCAAGGGCATAATCTAAGATGCTACAGGTTGGAAAAATATCCATGATGGTAAAAACCAGGCAACGTTTAACTATACAAGATACACACACACACACATACACTCACACACACACACTCTCATATATATATACAATATGTACATAGGCACTTCAGGGATCAGAGCAAAACACAAATAGAATTTCCTCCATTCAAATTCCTTCCTTGGCATGCTACATCAATACACAAAGCAATTTATCAGCTTGGACTCAGTGCTCATCCATGCAGCCACATCCTCCTCCCTGCAGCAGGACTAATTTGCTTGGCCTCCCTGCTATGTGGCACGGATAGACTGCTCCCCTTGCAAAGCAAGGAGAAACATACCCTATTCCAAAAGACTTCCATAATGGAAGAATCTTAAGAATTTGGATTTTTGTCTAAAAAATCATTTCTCTTAGTGTAAATGATGTAAATTTAAAAGGTGGCAGTGACATATAAGGATTTTTCTGTTTGTTAAGGGAAGAGTGCTTTTTGCCTGTGCCTTTAGAGTAGCCTAAGGAGTAGAAAATTTTCATAAGGACTCTGGCCTGGAGTTCACATTCTGCTACAGCCTCAGACAAATGAAAGGTTCACCCTTATCCTTAAGCCTTTCCAACCCATCTTGCTGAAGCCTTTCTTTGGATGTTGACTTTGCAGGCTGTCTCCATTAGCAGCCAACGTGGTGCAGTAGCAGGGGATCCCGGGGGCAGAGCAGTTGGTGCAGGGTACCTGATCACTGCACGCGATTCAGGGGGAGTTTACTGCTGAAAGCTCTGCCATGGTCTTGTACACAGAGCATTCATTAGCATCTAGAGTGCATTAAGAGAGCTTCTGGAGTCTCTTGCTGGTTAGTTTTCCTTGAAAGGAGTCCACTGTGAGACCACAAAACCATCCAGCAAGTATTGGGAGATTCCTTCGAAGATGCAGGCCTGACCTGAACCAAAATACCAATACTAGCAGTCTGCAGAGTGTCACCACAATGGGCCATGAACAATCTGGGAGTGCAGCAGGCTGAGAGGATGAAAACAAATGCAAAAGGCGTTGTCTCAGGAGAGCAGGGAATGAATATTTTGTTGTTCATCTGAAGCATTGAACTAGAGAGAGCAGAGACAGGATGATCTGGGTTGAAAGGGATGTTAAAGATCACCTCCTTCCTGCCCCTCTTCCATGGGCAGGGACACCTTTCACTAGATCAAGTTGCTCTATCAGTGATGTCAAAATACAGATGAATAAACCATTGGTCTATTGATTGGAAACTAGAGCTCTGACTGCTTCACACTGTAAAAAAGAAAAAAAAACCCAAAAAACCAACAAAAAAACCCCCAAACAAACAAACAAACAAAAAAACAACATAGCAACTACTGCTAAATACAGCATTAACTAGCTACCAGCAGGCCTAACATAAGAATAGACAGTTATGTCCAATTACAGCATGTTCCTTTGGAGTCTTATTGAAAGATATGAAGAAAGTATTGAAAGGTAATAGGTGAAAAACCAAAAGTACTTCTCTGCTTATTTTTTTCTGTAATTGCCACTGCTTTTGTGTTTAAAGTATGGGGAAAAAAATGTCTTTGCTCTTCCACATAGGGGTTTTTATTTGCCTGGTTGTGTCAAGCAGGAGTATGTTATTTTCTGCATGCTTCTAGATTAGAACACCACAATTTAGGATCATAAATCTTTTGGAAAGTTGTATTTTTATGATTTAATTTTATACTTTCTGTTATACTTGGTGCACATTGATTATAATTACAGTTTACAGTTCATCAAAATAGCAGTGTTCCCATACATAAGAGAAGACAACATCTTTTCAATCATGGTTAGATGTTAGATTCATAAACACTCACTTAACAGAGTTTTTACTAAATTTTATTTTTAAAGTTTGCTGAGTGCTTAAAAATTTTATCTACCTTAGCTCAAACAGGTAGTTTGCAATTCTATATTTATCACTATTGTATGCAATATTCAGATCTGCTTACTTATATTTACCATAAGACAAGTGTTTCCTCAAATTTGATTCCATTTTCTGAATTCATAGCATTTCATTGTATTTAAAAAGTACATAACTGAAAGATACAAAGTTCCTGAGTTTTCCACAGCTTGAGAAACAAGATAATTCTTAAGAGAGTGGGGAAAAAAATCCAAAACAAAACAAAGTGAGACAGCAGCACTGACTTAATTCATAATTGTTCAGAAATTTAGTTGCATAAGGCAGGTACAGGTCCACTGAGTTCAGCAGAGCTACATGCCCTTGCACTGCCTTAGAATGCAGTCAGGGTTATTAAACACACCTCATCCCTTCCCTCTCTTGATTCTGCATTTTGCCCTTGCTACTGGAAAACAGACTGTTAGAAATGCTTTGCATTCCAATGTCTATTTGATGACAGTTGATCTATTTTAACAAACTTTTCAAACACTGTTTCCGGATCTCTATTTTTATTTTTAATAAGGCTATGTAAAAACCAAGTATAAATAAAGCCCTAATACAATAGTACTACATAAACACATGTGTTTTGCTCAGAACAAGAACTCTGGAGAGATAATTAACTCAAATTGCAGGGGTTTTGTCCAAATGCTTGCAGTTACTGACAATTTCCCCACTTTTAACTACCTTATAATTATAAATGGTCTACATGCCAGATCACTTTGTCATTTTTCTATTGGCTAGCAAGAAATAAAAGCTCAAGCTGTAGTCTGCCTCCTTTATTGTGCCTTTTTTATTCTATATTGTGTCATCTCCATGGTTGCTATTAAAATCAGAAGAAAGGATAAATCTAACCTTAAATTCCCTCCAATTGATATGTTACTAATTTGTAAGTCCCATTGAGGGTCACTGATAGCAATGATGGTCACTAATAACTGCGCTTGCATGCCTTAATAAAACATAAAAAATTCTTTTATGTAACAGCTATTATCTCCACATCTAAATACCCATTCATAATGACAGTGAGCCTTTCTTATATGCTTTATTTTTTAAAAAATAGTTTTATTATTATATAACAGTTTATGTAATTTTCAGGACATTATATTTTCTTCTTCATGTACCTAACACCATTGTTATGCCAATGGTATCCCTAGAACATGGTCTGAAGTGTCTGTTCATCAAATTTGATGGTCTGGCAAAATAAGCAGCAAGGGGGTTTGTTTGTTTGTTTGGCTGGTTTGTTTCTTTTTTTTTTTTTGGTAAGAGATATATTTGGTGAAGTTAAGGTTGTGCAGTAGCTATCAGTCTGAAAGACAACAGTATTATTCATCTTGTCAGCAAACTGAACTTCTTGCTTTTAGGTCTTGGATTTGTTGCAATGTTTCCATTGAGTTGAATGTAGCTTCTTGGTAGAAGTTTGTCTCATCTGAGCAGATACCAGGACTCATGTTGTTTTTTACATGGGTATTATATCAACAGGTCTTTGTGAACGGACAGAAAAATGTTTTTTATTCTTCAGGAAATCATTATGCTTCCATTACAGCAACATGAGCATTAAATATCTATCATTGACCATTAAAATAAAGAAAAGGCAAAACCATCTGCTCTGAACATCATTGTCCTTTCTCCTGAACTTTCTTATGGCAGTTGATATGTAAAAGGTCCAATGATGAAAAATTTCCATCTTCCCTTCTCTCAGCTCCTAAAATAAGATGGTTGTGCTAGAGAATAGATTGGTCTTGAATATAGGTTGATTCTAATAATGATGAAGTGCCAGTATTCTGTGTAAGTCACATATTCAAGTATGTAACACTCTTTGAGGACCAATTTTCCATTGCCCTGTGGTGTTGTATCTTTTTAATGAGCACAGAGGGCCAAGAGAATGACTTTTTCAACACTGTTCACGCTCCGAGTGTCATGATCAGACCTCATCTAGCCAGACTAATACCAAAATTGTTTCATAAAATGTCTTAAAATGAAGCTTTTAAAAAGTAATGGTACAACAATAGCAGATGGGTTTCTTCTGTCACAGAATTCCTCAAATACAATGTTTTGAGAGAAAGAAACAGGATACATGAACATATATTTGAAAGACTGGTTTTTGTTTTTCAATTGACACAAACAATATCCATAAAGTTAATTTTCCTTTTACCTCATGGAACTGATTATATTGCAGCCAACTTCTAAATTTTATGCATCAGTACACATTCCTAAACAAGGTTTTTGTATTTGTGCAATATAATTATAGTGCATACTAATGCAACATAGTTATTACAGCAAACAAACAAAAAGACCCACCCTACTTCTATTTTGCATCCAGGCAGACCTAAAGCCTGAATAACTACTTCGGCATCTTTGATATGACAAAACTCTTGCTGACATTAATTGAGCTAGCACACCACACTCTCTAAAGCAACCTCATTTCCTTTAAATAGATTTTGGCATTGTTTTTCTGGACTTTAAAATTATTTTGATCATTTTAACTTATACTATATGTATTTAATCACCTCTCAGTTGAGTAGTCACAACCCAGGCAAAGGTTCCATGAATGTGATAAAAGGTTACCAGAACTGACTGTAATTAACAGCCATAAAAATATATCCAAGCTATAAATTTATAAATTATGGACACATAAAATTTAAGAACTACTTCTAACTCAGTCTAGTTCTATTTCAATACAAGAATTAAAACAAGGTTTAATCTTATCATGAGATGTGTTAATGAGGTATCCTTTATTTATCCAAATGATTGACTGTACCCTCCCAACTTCTTGTGCACCCTCAGCCTACTTGCTGATGTGGGGTGAAAAACAGAAGGGGCCTTGGCTTGTGCAACCACTGCTTAGCAATGTCTAAAAGACAGCAACAAATCCAATACATGGCACCATGCAAGCTATTGTGAAGAAAATTAACCGGCACATGGACTTATCCCACATGGATAGAAGCTAATATTTCTTTTATGTTATTACACTTTCTAAGCGTGCTATTAAGAAAATGATAATAATATTTTTTTAAAAAACCTAACAAACACCCTGCAAAAAATCAAACGCCCCCAACCCCCCAAAACCAAATACAACAAAAAGAAAAAAAAAAAAAGGGGGAAAAAACCCCCCAAAACACTGAAAAGCCCCAAAGTCATCTTGGATAATTAAAATATATACATATTATACATAAGAAATGCTGAAAACTTTCTTAGAAACAATTATTGAAAAGAAAAATGCCCACATTAGGCTATTTGCTTTCTCAGAAGAGCCAGAAAAATCCATTTTTCCCAGGACTGACTCTGATGGACTACATTGATACTTGTATAATTATGGTTTGCACTGGTAATAGAACCTTCTGGTGGTAGCTGAATGCAAGGAAAATAGCTAACTCTTGGCCTTGCTCCTGTTTTTCTTCACATTGAAATCTATGGCACTATCAACCTCTAGAAGAAGAGTGGACAGCTATAGGTCCTTCTAATGCACTTCTGAGCATGAAAGTAAAAAAAGGAGGTGAAATACTGACCCCAGTCAGTAAAGCAACCTTGATAGAATTAGTTTAGGGGTCCTATTAACAGCAGTGAAGTAGTTTCCTCCCTAAATTTTAAAGATAGACAAGTATTAAAAGCAAAAACACTGTCAAAACAAAAACAGGAAAAAAAAAGGAAGGATAAATGTTAGGGGAGGAGAAACAAGACAACCTTCTAAAAGGTCAGCAGGAGTGATAACAGGACAAGAAAAAGTGAGTGAATGTTATGTTTGATTTTTGTGTCAGTAGACATGGAAGAAGTGTTGTATGATCTTTTCTATGACTGCAGGGAGAAAACCCCATGAGAAGTGTATGATATTTTCTGTGACTGTAGGGAGAAAACCCACTGAGAAGTGCTGTATGATCTTTTCCATGACCGAAGGGAGAAAACTCAGTGATGAACATAAATGAAAGGAAGAAAAGAAAAGAGTTCCAGGATACAAGCTCACAAAAAAACGCCAGGAGAGGGTAGTTCCTTTCCTAAAATATGGACATGAATAAATATGAATGTTTTTATATAGACATATATAAACTCCCCATATACATTATATTATATTTAAAATATAACATACTATATATCATACATATACATACATGTGTGTATATGTATAGAGAGAGATACATACACAATTAGTAAATATATCCTGCCTCCTTGAGAAAGTAGCTTAGAATAGAAAACATAGGTAAATTAGAGTTCGTTGTAGTAGATAGGATGGTGAAAGTCTTAAAGATACTGTCAGTGAGTTTGAACTTCTTCTGGAATATGACAGGAATATTTGAAATCCTTCAAAATATTCCTACAATCAGTGTTGTTGTCAAAAAGCTTAACTTCTGTGGAAATACTTCCACAATATGGTACAAACTTTGGCCAACATAGCATTTTTCAGAACCAGTCCTTTGGTTCCCCTACTCTTGTTTAGCCTCAGTTGTGGTTTTAGGTTTCTTTGCTTTCTACTCTTGAGGAAGGAAACAGAAAAACAAAAAAACCCAAACTATGGTAGCTGATTCTGGCTGTAGTGAAACCTATTGAGAAAAGAGCTGACCTGCTGCTGAACTCAGATAACAAGCAGCTTATGCCAGATAACTCTTGCCTTTTAGAGAAAGGAGACAGAGGCAGTTGTGCTGGCCACTGCACTGGCAATTCTTCTATCTTCTCTTCATGAAATGAACACATAATCCAGTCCAAACTTCAGAGGCATCAGGAAGATGCAGGATGGTAGTGAGATTTCAAAAAGCAATGAGAAAGACAATCAAATAAGTTTTAAATCCATTAACTTGTATTTAGATGAACTATGCTGACCTCTTTCCACATTTTTTCCATCACATACATTGTCAAAATTATTTCAAGTAAATGCAGTCTACTGACATGGATGTATGTACTGTCTACTCTCATTACTCATGAAAGAAAGAATAGAGATGTGTCTGTTATTGGATGGGAAGGCAGTAGTACTTGGGTCTTAAGTATAATAAACAAATAATCCTTCCTTACCAATGTATTTTCAGAAACATCTAAGCATGAAATAACACTTTCCCCTATGCATCGAGGAGCTGCTGGAGTTTTGTGAAAAGCAAATTGCACTAGTGAGTATCAGGTTAAATCTGATTTCTAGGCAGAAGAATTATCTCTGATCTAGCAGCAGAGGTGAACCTAGATTTTTTGTCTATATAACATTCTTTCTTAGATTTTAGGGAAACGAGTCAACAAAAAATGGGTTTTTGAACAGCAATGCCACAATAAGTGACTGGGGTATACAAAAACTCTGGACCTGAAGGGGTCGTGCAGAAATAGTGACTCTTGGACAGGAAAAATACAAACACCACCCCACCCAACCCCCCCGAACAGCTGTCTTAAGCACAAACTCTGCTTTAGAGACAAGTTATATATCTAAGGCTGAATATCAAACATTTTTAGCATTAATTCACTG
>VWYP01015458.1:0-16653 GCA_013400435.1 Pycnonotus jocosus
TTTTGCTAAATAAGCTAATTGGCATGCAGATTTCATCATGAAATTTTCAGGAATGGATGGCAAGTGGGTACTAATTGGGCAACTGAAAGTTTTGATGAGAGAGGGAAGAAATCAACCAACCAACCAAATAAAAACACAGACCACAACCACACGATGCTGGAAAAGCTTTTTCTTTGTCCAGGAGAAGATCGATCAAATGAGCAGCGCTGAAATATATTCCACTTTGTTTTAGCGAATCACTGTTGCAATTTGCTTTACAGAAGAGCTGACTTGACAGCACTCCTTTCCCTATTGGTTGAAAATTTGTACCCTCCCCTAGATCCTGCCCTTTATAAAAGTCCCTGCACACCAGTGTTTGTTGTCTTTCATCCGTGGACCCTTCTTGGAAATAAACTACCTTGGAAACCACACGATAGACCTCTCCCTCATTCTTGTCTCTGGCTTCAGCCCTTCAGCACACCGCTGTGCTGTAGAGAGCAAGCCCTCAGATAGGGCAGCATGTCTGGGAACAGCCACTCTCGGCATGCTCTCAGGAGCTAGCAGGATATTCCAGCTCTGCATCAGTACTCCTCCAATAAATCACAGAATCACACAATCATTTAAGTTGGAAAGGTCCTCTAAGATCATGAAATCCAACCTTTAACTGATCTTCCTGTTGTCAACTAGATCATGGCACTAAGTACCATACCCAGACATTTCTTGAACACCTCTGGTGTGATTCCACCGTCTCCCTGGACAGTCCATTCCAATGTTTAACCATGCTTTCCATGGCAAAATTCCTCCTGATGACATAGAGGAGGTTGAGCTACTTGATGACTTTTTGTCTCTGTTTTCACTGGCAAGTGTTCTTCCCTCATCTTTCAAGTCCCTGAACCTCAACGCAATACTTTGACATCTGCAAGATGTTTGATAGGGTCCCCCCCAAACTTCCTCACTTCTAAATTGGAAAGATGTGGGTTTGATGGATGGATCAATCAATGGAGAAGAACTTGGGTAGATAGTTGCATCCAAAGATGGTGGTCAACATCTCATGTGCAAATAGAGATGAATCACAAGAGGTGCCCCTCGTATGGATCATATCAAGACTGATACTGCTCAATACTTTTATTAAGGACATACTGTGATCAAGTGCAGCCTCAGCAAGTGTGCAGCTGAGTGTTGTACTTAATACACTTGACAGAAGGGGTGTCATCCAGAAGGATGTTGTGAGGCTTGACAAATAGACCCATGGAAACTTCATGAAATTCAATAAGGTCAAGTACAGGGTCCTGCAACTAGATCAGGGCACTCATTGGTATCAGCACATGCGAAGGAATGGATGAATTGAGAACAGCCCTGTGGAGAAGGATCCAGGAATAGTGGTGAATAAGAAGCCTGGATGCAAGCAGGCAATGTGTATTTACAAGCCTCAATATCCATATCCTCAGCTACATCAAAAGAAATGTGACTCAGCAGGGTGAGATATGGGATTATCCCCTTCTACTGTGCTGTTGTAAGATCCCTACCAGAAGGCAGCAACCACCCTGTACCGGCGTCAATCCTTCTTGCTCAGTTCCCAGGCTGTTTGGTCAGGGTCTCCTGAGCTCCTACGGCAGCCAAAGAGATGCTCTGGCTTCCTACAGGTCTGGAGGCCCCAGCACAAGAATGTCACAAATCACTTAAAATAGGCCAAGGGGCAGGCCAGAGAACACCTTTCCTGTAAAGAAAGGCTAAGAGATTTAGATTTGTTCACCATGGAGAAGGTTCCAGGGAGATCCCACTGGGCCTTTCAATATCTAAATGTAGAAGAAAGATGGAGATAAACTCTCTAACAAGATCTGAAATATTAGTGACAAGATTTTAAAGCATTTAGTAGATTTAGACTAGACAAAATAACATCTTTTATATTATGGTGAAACTATAGAGAACAGGTTGCTCAAAGGCTGTTTAGGGACGTTGCTCAGGGATGTCCCATTGGAGGCATTCAAAGTCAGGTTTGACAGGGCTTTGAGCAATCTGATCTAGTAAAAGATGTCCCTGCTCATTGCAGTGGGTTGGAACTAGATGATTTCTAAGGTTCCTTCCAACCCAAACTATTCTATGATTAAAATGCTCAATTTATAGACAGCTAAGGTAGTCCTTCAGGTTGCATTGTAACATCAAAGAAGGCTGACACTTCTGCTTTGAGATTATTTCTCTACTGTTAACACAGGCTTCTAATGTTAATTGGCTTTTGAAATATTTAATGATTATAATCTTTTATGAATAGCCCTGTATCCAGCTATCACAAATTTAGAGAGCTAGTCAGGCAAGGATCACCCTAGCTATGTCAGGCAAGGAACCCATGTAGTACCAGGACCAGGCAAGGATTTTACAGTCAACAGTTTTCTCAAGACTTCTAATGAAAACTTTGATTAAAATTGGCAATTTTGAAAACTAAAGCTGTATCAGGAGAGCTAACTGTTTTATGAATGCCATGTTTTATGACTGTAAAGCCCTGTAATCCAGTACTGCCACCCTCAGTAACGGATCATAAATTTGTAAAGGGCTTGCAAAAGGCCTCAGGACTGATTCTTGCTACAGTCAGGCTCACCCTGCATGAAATTCTCAAACTTGCCTGCAGCTTTGCTTTACTTCATTTAGCTGTGATTGCAATTTCTCTAATTGACTGGCTGTCTAAGGCTAATTTGGTTTCCTCTTTTTTTCCTCCCTTTTTTTCTGATGGTACAACCAGAGTTTTAAATGAATAGCTGTAACAAACAGTCTATGCAGAATGAAGTATTTTGCAACTGGCACAATGACATGGTTCAGAGAAATACAAGCCTGCTTTGAGTCTTTGAGAAATAGAGATAAAGGATGCAGTCCAAGGAAATACACCTACAGGAGCAAAGAGAGATGAGACAAAGACTTGGCACTGGAGAGCCCACAGTTATGTACAACTCACTCATAGTCAACTACAGAAATGCAGATCCAGACAGAACTGGGTTTAGGAATAACAAAAAACCAAAGGAGTAGTAGCTAACATGCATGGGACACCATATTAAATATGGGTGACAGGTGGAACTGCAGACCATGGAAAAAAGAGAAAACATATAAAATCATTCAAAGTAAAAATAACCTCAAGTGGATCCTAAACTGAAGGATAAGAAAGCAACTAGTGGACCCAGATGAGCAGGAGAAGGATAAACATAATACTATGAAAAAGAGCAGAAACCAGTATTGTTTGTTTAACTATTACTGGCTTCTTGTTCTTTTTTCCTTCTCTGTGAAAATTTCATCTGGACTAATAATGAGTAGATACTCAAGACTGATTAACAATTTTGGATTTACATACATATACACAGAAAAAATGCTGGCTCTTTCCTCATAAATAAGATTTTTGCATATCCAAAACTGCTGCTTTAACCTTCTCGAGACTTCAGGTTTACAATCCACTGAAACAACACAGATGTGTCTTGTTGTTAAGCAAGTTTTAAAAAGGCACAGATCTAATACAGTCAAGGAGATTGTGTGACCTTCTATGACTCCCATAGCCCTTTTCAAGTCAATCCTATAAGCCAGCTTCAAAGAACCTTAAGGCAAGATTTCTCAAAAGTATTCCATGCATAAATAATTCTATAAATGTTTTAGGGAGTCTTCCAGTACATACAAGATAAAAGATTTCAAAGCGTTAAAGTGTACAAATGCAGAATACAGAGTTAAAAGTACTCTAAATGGTTTTGCAAACTCATTTGTAGCAACACATATACGTAATGAAGTTAATGAGATTACGTGGGTGAATAAACGGTATTTAGATATTCAATACACAAAGTAGTCCAATAGATAGTACAAAAACATGGAGGCGAGGATAGATTTGCACAAATCTCAAAAATTTCAGTTAAAATGCAGTGTCTACGTTATGTGTACTACAAGCAACCTAGTTCCTTCCTTCACAATTAACAAGTTAGTGACACACCAGCTACTTTCTTCATTACTAAGCGAGATCAGCACCTCAGTAAAAATTTAGACACGCCTGTTTTGATGAGTATATTTTTCTGCAAACTTCCATCTATCTACTTTATTATCCCAACTGCAAAAGAAAAACTTAAAAAGTTATGCAAATGAAACCTTCAATATATTGGAAGGATATGAGAAACAAAGTAATTCAAAGTGCAATTATTAATGGTTTAGTTACACAAGAGAAGATGAAAAGCAAGGTATGTGACTATATTTATATATTAACTATCCATCTAACACAGCAAATTATATAACCTTTAATTAATCAGGATAACAGCTGCTGGCTACAGCAACATAGCAAATCTAACTTCTTAATTTCTATCCCAATAACCCACAGGGGTTTATTCTAGAAATACTGATTCAGCCCTGCATAACGTTACACCTTCTGCCAATTTAAAAGGATGAAACTCTGGAAACAATGATTCCTGATGAGATAGAGATTTTTCTTTTTTCTTTTATTTTTGCAACAAAAGACATAAAATCTGTAAGTCAGCTTTGTCATTGCAGGCAGATTCATGATAAATACAAAGTAGTTATCAACAGTAACTCTTAGTAAGCTGCAGAGACATTTTTATAAAGGCAGAAATGTAGTTTTCATAATACAAAGTGATACTACTTTAAGTTAAGGGAAATAGATAACAAAAAAATATAAGCAATATAAAGACTGCAACAAACCAGAACTGGTACAGCTGGAAAGGCATTTTTACTATCTGAGAGTTGAAAAGTCCACTACAGCTACCCCTGCTTTGTTTCAGCCAAAGGAAACAATAACTTGCTTTACAATTAAGGCCACAAATGAAGAAAGTCATAGTCAGATTCATTAAAATCTAGGTAAATGAGATTATATTTAATCTGGGACCATCTGAAGGTAAATTAACACTACTGAGTATATCCAGTAACAAGAAAAGAAATTATGATTTAACTTTTCAACCAAACAGAAGCCTGGGGATAAATGCATCAAAAATCAAAAATCAAAAATTAAAAATCAAAAATCAAAAATGAGTAGTTTGGCAACATGCACAAGATGCTGGCAATATTTTGATTTTCACATGGGTAAAGAGGAAAGGGCTAAGCCTAAGTTCAGGAAAAATGGAGTTTGAACAGAAAACAGGTTTCTTCTTTAACTACTGGCATGCTGATATTTGTCATCAGTTGCCATTTACAGTAAATATGGAGTGAGTAGGGAAGGACACAGGCTGCTCAGCTAAAATTCTATCTCCAGCAAATCTGCAAGGCTATGAACAAAAAGTTATTCCACCAAATCTCATTTGGCTGTAAAATGGAACTAACAAAAATGCCATCTCTGCCAAGTCACATTGCATGGCTTGTTTCAGAAAAGCACTTGGAGACAAATTCCCTAAATTCCTTATATAGATGAATTTTTAAAAAACCTGAAAGAATCGAAAAAAAAATTTATAATTATGGAAGTTTTGATCTTGTTTGTCTATCAAACTATTTCAGCTTCAAGAAATTTTAACTGTATTTTAACTGTAAAAATTAAAATCCAGAAAAAAAGACTAGAGCATTTTGAACAAGAGAGGCAAAGTTAGTCTCTTTCTATTCAGTAGGAGTGGAATTTGCTTATTTTGTTTTGGGGGAGTTTTGTTGTTGTTTTATTGTTTGCTTGTTTTTTTACTTTGTTTGTTTGTTTGTTTGGGATTCTTTTTCTAAGCTAGCTACAACACTGATCTACAGGATTTTTAGATCACACTGCACATTTGTCCTTGTTTCAGCTATTAAATTTTATTAAAGAATTAAATTTCTTCATAGTAGCTAAAATGGGGTTTTGAAATTGTGATGAAAAGAGTTTTGATAACACAGGGATGTTTCAGAAATTGCTGAGCAGTGCTTACACAGTGTCAAGGCCTTTTCTGTCGTGTCAATGACTAGCCTGGAAGTGCACAAGATGTTGGGAGGGAACACAGCTGGGGCAGCTGACCCCAACTGACCAAAGGATTATTCTGTACCATATGGTGTCATGGTCAGCAATCAAATGGGCAGAGGTGGAGTCTGGTTAGGGCTGCCATTGCTCAGGGATATTTGGAGTGATGGCATTTGTCTTCTCCAGTAACCATAGATGTGATGGATCTCTGCTTTTGTGGAGATGCCTGAACACCTGCCTGCTGATAGGAAGCAGTGAATGAAATCTTTACTCTGCTTTGCTTGCACATGCAGCTTCTGCTTTAATTATTAAACTGTCTTTATCTCAAGCCACAATTTTTTTTTATTTTTATTTTTTTTTTACTTTTACTCTTCCCATTCTCTTCTGCATTCCACTGCGGGGCTGGTGAGTGACTGGCTGTGTAGTGCTTAGCTGCCCCCTGGGGCTAAACCAGAACAATAACCTTAATCCTCATTCAGATGAGGCAATGACTGCACTTAGATAATTGTGACATTTCAAAAAACTCTTGAAGTGTTTTTCACAAGTTAATATTAGTGATACAAACACACATCAATGAGGACAGACAAGAAAGAACATGAAATGGGATATTAATATCAGCACAGTTGAGATGATGGTCTCTCAGGATGTAGCAGCAGCATGAAACCACTGTAGTAAGTTATTTAGGCTTTACAGAAAGAGAAACAATCCTGTTACAGCATGGACTTTCCATTTCTGTTTTTCATGCTAGAACGTGCTGTTCTGGTTTAGGACTGGCACCTCATAATAGCAGAGGACCAACTCCCTATTATTTCTCTCTAGTAATCCCAATTTTACCAAAACATTTTCCTTTTGGGTTTGTGATCTCAAATAGTAGCAGAAGTAAGAATCTTGTGGAGGGAGGTTACAAGTCCACTAAATCATTACAAGTTACGAACGACCAACAGTGTGTTTGTTACTGATTCATGTACCAAGGACAAAAATCACAGTAGCTCTTACATGGATCAGTAAGTCACCAGAAGGCACAAAATTATTCTTTCCAGAATGAGAGGCAGCCAAAAAGACAGTTGCAAGAACTTATTTTAAAACATGTAATTCCTTTTGCAAGGGCTACCAGCCACAGGAAGGATGTCTTTCCCTCATTAAGGATTGAACTGGAAAGATTGAGCATCGTTGAAGCTTGAGGCTTTCCAGCTCAAAGATTGAGCTGGAAAGATTGTGTGAAAGCTCAAAAGCACAGCTGACACAGCTTACAAATTGACTAACATAATGGTCATAACATAACAGAAAAGTTCCTCTTTTAGGTACAAAATTCAGGGGTTGATAATGAGACCTATAACATTTAATTTTTTTGACAATTCAAGTAGGGTGTATTCCATTACAATTTTGAGTAAAGTGCCTTTTTTTTTTTTTTTTTCTAGGAAAGAATTTCCTAGAACTTCTTATTGGGAAATTTCTGACCTTGGACATTTTAAGGAAATGGCATTCTAGATTTCAGACTCCTGGTCCTTTGAATATTGCTGAAATGCATTTAAGTGAAAGGAATTTCACTTCTTTAACTCATTCATACACTTCAGAATACAAGCAGACTATTTTACCTATCTCTCCTCACAAACACAGCATTTAATTTTTTAAAAGTTTTCTGAATATACATAGAATTAAAAATGTTTTTAACTGATATTGTTGAAACTCTTTTGATATCTAAATCATTGATATTCTGCATTAGGTAGCAGAGCCCTGCTAGACCTCTTCTGCCCTGAGATTTTGCTGCTACCAATTATGGCATGGTGTGATATATGAAATATCAGGGGTTTTTAAAACTGCATTATGATTTCTTTCCTGTATGTTATCATTAACAATCATTCATATGAAATCATTACAAAAAGACATTATTTAAAAGAAAAGTTGCTAAAGAAAGAAAAAAAAATTCCTTTGTAAGGACTGCAGTTGACAAAAGAAATCTATACCCAAATTCATTCTCAGAAAACAATCATTTCCACTCCAGAGAGGTACAACTACAAATTTCAGCCTTAAAAGTAGTCCTTTTTTAGTCTCTGATTTCACTATTTAAAGTTTTTGGTTTACTCCATTGTGTGCATACACAAACACATATTGATAAAATGTTCAACAAACATCTCAGTTTGAAAAGAATAGACTACCAAAATAGCAAGAAGTATTTAACTAAAAATAGAAATATGTCAGCTTATTAAAAGCTTTTATGGCAAATTACACTAACAGGAAAACTGTCAATATTACATTTACAACAGCAGCAGCTTTTACTCCAGCCTTAATGTTAGTTAAGTTTTCTTACCAAAGAAAAGCTAGGGAAAAGGAAGTTTGAGCCTTTAACATTTAAAAAGATTAAACTCATAGGATTTATGCTGCTTCTTTCTCCAAAAACCACAGCAGAATAGAAAACACTTACAGGTTTGGGAGTGACAAATTGAATCCTTCCCAAAACCCACACAAGAGAATATAGAATGAGCTGCCTAACTCTTGATTTCATCATTGGATACTCATTAGAATCTTTTGGATCTTTTCTGAGCTGGATTTACTAATCCACTGATGTTCAGAAGTCATTCACAGTTTCACATCACTGGAACAATCAAAATTGTTCCAGTGATTGAATCTGCTAATGGAATGGTTCCCTGCACATGGTGCTGGTGGGGTTTTGAGATAGATGATTTTTAGTTTCTTCCAATCTTCTATGATTCTATGAAAATTAAATACTTTCTAATAGATAAAAGAGCACCCATGACTAAACCACAGAGATTAACTGGCAATAGTTGAAGATTCAGGAGACTACTCATCTCACACTGAATAGCTGGGAGTCATTACCTGTACAAGTTGCATAAATTTGGTATTTCCTTGCCAATTTATCTTCCTACTGTGAACTCGAAATATTTGCCTCAGATTATTCATTGGATTATTCACTCATTCCCAGAGAATAACTACTCTCATCATGGTATCACAGTTTGTTGGTATCACATGGTGTCACAGCCATTAACCAGACTCATGGATAACAAGTAGAAAACAGTTCAAGCACTGACCAAATTACAAGCAAAATCTTACTCTTAAAATTGAGTGCAGAGAAGGTACTTAGATACTTGAGGGAAAGAAAGAAACAAAACCCAAAAACATTAGCTTGAGTCCAGAAGTCCATTATCTTCACTGGGGTCCATGTCAACTGGAAAAAATTACAGTGTCAGGGAAATTACCTTGAAAATCCCACAGAATCATACTAAGTTGGTTGGGGAAAAATTTCAGGTTTTCTGTTTATTTTATATAGCCCAAAGCATTGAACCATTAAAAACAAACAAACACAATAACAAAAATCAAAACAAACAAAAAACCAAACACAAAACAAAAACCAACCAAAACAAAACAATCCTTCACCACCTAACAGATACTCAGGAAGAACAAGATCTGCAAGAGATGAAAAAAACAGAAAATTTCTTCAAAGGCTATACACCATGGAAGTGCATCACTGCTTTCTGCTGTTGATGTCAAAAGGGATTTAAAAAGAAGCTTTGGGAAAGTGCATAAGGGAAGATAAGGTGACTGACAGTATAAATGTTAATGCTGGGTGTGAGTAGAAAGCTTTGAGAAATCAAAGAACAAAAGAAAAAAGGAAGCATGGCCTGCAGGCAAGTAGAACAGAAGGACTTTCTTCCTGAGCTCTTTCTCTGGCAAGGAATAGCTGCTGCTGTAGAGCAGAGGTCAAGGAAAGGTATGAAGAAACAGCAAGCCCAGTACATCTGGCTTGTTGTTTAAACACTGTCCAGCAATTCTACACTACAAAATATGGTTAGAAACAACAAAAACAACCACATACACCCACATACAAAAACCCCCCAAACAAAACAAAAACAAGTAACCCCAAAACAAAACAAACAAACAAAAAAACCACCCAACCAAACAAAAAAAATCCCTGAAAATGAACCAGATTGTTAACCTTAGAGGGCATCTTATTGTTTAGTAGCAGACACTAGTGTATCCAAATATAAGCTAAGCCCCATGATGTTTCATTTTATGTTGATGACTAGGAACACACTGTGAAATTACTTTTGTACTTTAACTAAATTTTTCCACTTGACAGCTGGACTCCCTGAATGGCAGGCCATGGTGCTTTATAATGGAAGAAAGACCATCAAATTATAAATACGCACAGCAGTTCATATACTGCTGTAATTTAAAGAGCATTTGTCTCTATTGCCAAATATAAGCAAGTTTTCTGTATGGGAGGAATACTTCTGACTTTCCAAAGAAAGCTACTACAATGATACAGCAGTGCTGATTTTTTAATTCTGTATGTAGCCCTCAAAACACCTTTTAAATAAATGGTTTTTAACTTCATTCTAGAAAAGTAAGAATTAAACTGATTCTACCAGGGAATTAAGAAAAACTGCACAAATCCTAGTACTTTGGTTTCTCCTTCTGCAGTCCTGCAAAGCCTAAACATACTTCCTATGATGTAAACCACTGCAATTATAAAAAACAACCACATATTACAGAAAGAGGAGACATCCCTCAACTCTCCAATTCCATTGCTAAAAAATTATGTTTATACATGAAACAGTGATTGTAATGGTCAATAAATAATTTTGCATTTTAAGCTGACTGATGCTATAAACTGAACTTACTACTTCTGAAGTTCATAGTTCTTTTCACTGATATAATCATATGTTTGAAACTTCCACTGATAATTTCATTTCTAGAAAATAAGAACAGTTCAAGTTTCCACCAATACCAGAACTTAGGGAGCTGATGTTATCACTGAGAAAAAAATAAAGTATTATTAGTTTAAAATATTACAGAACCTCAGAAACACACATATAAATCTGGTGAAGGAATGATCCAGTAAAGAAACCAACATTTCAGCCTAAGAATTCAGTAACTGCCCAACTACATCAGTGTCTTGCTAAACTCTCTGCTCTACTGCCACCAAGATCTGATTTAGTTAATGTTCATATCCACATGGTATATGGGTGACAGCGGGCTAAGTCACATAAATACTACAAATCTTCAAGGGCTTGCAGCGCCATAATGTGGTTTCACTAGCTTCGTCCTTAATTCTCCATTTTAAAAACACAGAGGATCCAGTTATGTCATTGTTGCACAGGAACTGAGGTCATAAATGAAGAATACACTAAGTAAAAGGCACAGCTCAGAATCTTAGCCCAGGGATGAGGATGTAATGTTCTCTCTCTGCTAGAGATACCAAGTATGGGTAAAACTTCAGAGGCCATTCAATCACCATTGAAGTGGTTAACTTGCCTTGTTTCCTGGTTTAGTGCCCTTCTGAGTGTTTCAAACTCTGCATCCTGAACCCATAATATACCAAACTCTCAGTTGGCAGCAGCATTCAGTAGCACTTCAGTGCTCCCCTTGCTTCCAACTGAACAGTAATTCAGTTACTCAAGAGAAGAATGAAAGGGCTGGCCAAAACCAGGGATAGGCTTATAGTTTGGGAAGGCAAACTAGCCAGGGACGGGTAGCTGGCAGAGTGATTATAAAGACTTATACTGGCTAGTAATATCTGTCTGTATTCCCTGTCCTAGAGGAAGTGAGCACCTGTCTTAAAATCATATATGACACAGAGGCAGATGATGTCATTGTTAAAAACAGGTAGTCTAGGGACACAGTTGTGGAAGTTCTTAAACAATGGGGCAAATCAGCTGGCTGTTGCATCAGAAATCTCTCCAAGCCTTCACGAGAAAACACCTAACCTCTCATTGGTACAATTCCTTCTAGAACCATCAGTACCCACTGCCTGTCTCTACACTGAAACGCTGTCACTTGAGTGACATTCACCACTTTTTCCAAAGCTAGATGTCACATTTTGAAGTCAATTTAAAGTTCATTGACAATGCCAGGTTTACAGCCCTAAATCTGAAAGGGGGCAGTGTTGTTTAACCAGAAAGTGGTGCTGTCTGCCACTGTTAATTACAGCTCTTCCTCCTGAGGTTTTTACAAGAAAGTAGGCCAGCAGGAAGTGTCATTATATTACAGCCTGTGGCTCCATGCATGTGTTCCTAAGTTGACAGTCAAGAGATGTCCTTTAGCCTTTTTCACTGTGCTTTTCAATATGAAAAACAAACTGCTCAGATTGCATAAAAGGGTGAAATATGCTATTGCATGCATCTCATAGAAGATAATAATGCAGGTACATAGAAAGCAGCTTCCTATTGAGGCAACAAAAACAGTTCCTGGTGTGTTCATCATTTCTGATGTTCCTTTTCAATTTATCTAGTAAAGCTTAAAAAGGCTATGGCAATGAAACTTAGTTGTTTCTCACATCCTCCATATTAGTTAAAAAAAAAAGAGACTGATTAGCTGACTTACCAGGTCATAAGGCTATGGGAGACAAAGGAAGGTGAGAGTAGCTAGCAAGGAGCTACTAGCAAGGAGCTAGCTACTGAGCTCCCCACTCAAAGAGAAAAAGCTCAAAACAAAGAAGTTTGAGCTACTCATGACACTTCTATGCCCCTGTCTCACACCTACATAATCCCCTCAATATGTATATTGAATTCAAGAAGAGACTTTAAAACACGCTATCATTTCAAAACATTAATGAGATATGAAAGAAAGATACATATCGATATGAAGTAGACTTTGTCACTGTCAAGCAAGGGAGGCAAAGTTTCAACAGTCCTAGAAAAACTCACCAAGCACTTGAAGGTACCTGTGGTCTCTAAGGTACCGTCACTTTCTCTGAAGCGGTGACCAATGAAATGGATTTACTCACTTGCAAATTCTCTTCCTAGTAAAGAGCTACCATCAACCCATACTACTTTCTAGATTGAGTTCCACATCAATTGCATCAATAAAAACATTTCAGGCACTTAACTGATTGTAGGCAAATTTTTAAGAATAAACACTATCGGTCAAGGTTTAGATCTATGAAATCACAGAAAAAAATCACTTGGAGTTTGAGAAGTAATCTGAAAATGAGCCTCCTGTAACTTTAAGTATTAGAAGCCCTGCATTTTCCATGAATAATAATAATAACAAACAGCAGTAAAAAAGTCCTGACACACACACAAAACCTCAAAAGTATCAAAGCAACAACACACACTCAGTTTGAAGGCAATCAACTACACCAAAAACACCCAAAACACACTGAATTACACCCAAAACACCCTTATAATTCAAGTGACTTATTATCACTGTACCTGTTAACTTTCCCCAACAAAGGCTGCAGTTCTCATAAAACCATTTACTTAATTCTTTGACCTATACAAAAGGTATGATTCCAGTTTAATGAGCATAATTCTTAGTAGACAAAAGAAATGCTTGGTCTTATTTCTAACAAAACTGAGTCATCACTGCTGTCTAACACCTTCCACAGAGTAAGATTCAACTGCTTTTTATTTTTTTTTTTTAAATTTTATATGTACATATATTTTCGTTGTCATCTTTTTAATTTTCCACAGCAAGAGGATTAGTGATTCATTTTCAAGACCAGTTAGGATCCTTATCTCCTCTCATTTTTATCATTACACCCCTAAGCTAGACATTGCTTAAAGATGTTTACAAAAAAAACATTTAGGAAATAATAAGAAAACCATTTAAATGAACCCATCTCTGAATGGAGCTTTGGAGGCCTGGCAAATTTTGTAAAAAAATTCCATCGGAAATTGCAGTATCAGTGTAAATTAAATTTAAAATTCAAAACTATGGCCCAGATAAAGTAGCATTTTAAATATGCTACAAAATAAATCCCACAGTTAATGTGACAACAGCCGATTACTCAAATCCCAAACAGAATTGAAACATCACATTTGAACATGAAAACATGTATTAAGTACCGTGAACACCCAGTAAGAAGAGTTCTTACCTTCATAGATAGCTTTGAAGCCTTGGGCACTGACAGCAAAATCTGTGGTGAAACAGAGGGTGAGGATAGATCCTGTGCTCACAATAGATGATGGAAGCTGAAATCCAGATAACCTGTGCAATAAAAAGGCACAAATTACTAACACTTTTTATAATAAAACCCATCAGTAGATGTGATGAGCATTGTGATAAACATAAAGTTTTTACATCTGAACTGCAAACATATTATGGGCTCTATCCTGATGCATCTCTAAAGATTCACTGCAAAATTTCAAACATTTTCCTGACCTTTAAAACCCTCCTATATTAACACATCTATGACTCTCCAGCAAACAAGAAAAGAAAGACCTGTTTATACCTACTAAAGACTTTTTTTTTTCTTTTTTTCTTTTTTTTTGTGACAGGACCCATTTTAAGATGAAGACAGGTAAATTTAGGACACCTAGAAGTAGGTGCTCAGGCTTTGACTCACTCAGAGATACTTCCCACAATTTGGCATAGCTTAGACTATCCTGTCTATCCTCCAGGTGCTGCTTCAGAAAAACAACGGATGTCATGTTCAGTGGGATAAACATTAACTGACTAGAAAACAAACAAAACCACCACACCTCCAAGTAAGAGCTTCAGAATAAATTACCTTACATGTCCCCTCTTACTAATAGCCTTACTTTTACATATGAAATGGAATTTTTGATAAGCTGTAATTACATTGCAATATTGATTAGAAGACAATTTCCCAAGATCTGGATATTTTTAAGGGTAAAATTGATTGAAGAAAAATGTTCTGATCCTTTACTGAAACATCACTAAACACAATTTGTTAGACCTGGCTGATAGCACTGGGATGGTGTTTTAATTATTAATTTCTCATAAGTAAGGTATAAGACAACATTACTGTCCCACAAAAATGAAGCTATACTGGTAGCTTAGCTAATCACTAGTTAATTTCTGTATTGTTAAATAGGGATATGTGATAGAGTATGTATAGAATAACCCTCTGAAAACCAGCTTTTGCTCAAATTTCACCCTGAAAGAGCTTCTTAGACATTGAAACAGATCATTAAAAAACCCACAAATAAACAAACACAAAAAGCCCACCACAAAAAAGCTTTTTTTTCAGATCTAGGTGGTTAAGACAATCCATGTGTTAAAAAACAAACAAAAACCCAACCAAACAAACAAAACCACAAAACATCTTGCCCTTGAAATTTTTGGTACAATTAAGTTATAGTTCATTAATTGGAATCCAGAACTAGAGAAGAGAAATAACTGTAAACAAAATACTAGCAGAGCAACGTCACTAAACTGGATTTTTTTTTTCCAAAATTAGGTTTATTAAAGACCACTTTCATGTATAAAAACACATAAGAGGAACTCCATGCTTCAATTACATTGGTTGGGTGGTTCCCCGTCTCTTGCCAATTTTGAGCTTTGGAAAACAAATAGAAGATTCAGAGATCAAACCAAGAAGAGCTTTAAATACAGACAAAGGCATACAGTCAAGGCAACATAAATCAGCAAAAAGCTTTCTTCAATTTCTTCCTTTCATTTTAAACAACATTTTAAAATCTCCTATGTGGTAATTAGATGTTTGCTCTAATCTTTTTACCTTCTGTGTACTTGTCAACCTAATATTCCTATTCTTTTCCACCTCATTTATTCCAATTCCAGAAATAACCAGGTTGATTTTCCCCTCAGTCTTCAAACTGCAGAACTACCATAAGGCTTGCCACATCTTATGTTCACGCTTTTGCATGTTCTCTCACCTTCACTAGACACTGCAGTTTTTAGGGAAATGTGCCTCTTGTTCTGTTTAATAAATTAGAGTGGTTATTTCTTTTGCCCTACATCTGGAGTGTACTCTCTGAGAGTTCATTATTACTTTAGGTTTCTGTTCTCTGATCTTACTTATATGTCTCTGTCTCTTTGAGAAGTGATTCAAAGAGATTCTTCTTTTAAGAAATGGGCTTTGGGGTTTCTTTGATAGCACTACAGTATTTCCTGCATCTAAGATTTCTTGCTTATTCACAGGAAACTAGCATGCATTATAGCAGAAAGGGAAATCAGCTCAAGTCAGAAGCAGCTAGTCTCAACATTTCACACTACATGATCAGTGTGATTGGACATTGCAGATGATCCCCCTCATGATTGCATCAGTGTAGAACTACAAAGATTTTCCTGTTTTCTCCAATTGGCCTGGATTTGGTTCATACAAATGAACTTATCTGAACTGTGAGTAGACATCCTGAGTTCTTGGTATGATTTCTACACCAACCTGCTTTGGTTCTGTTCTAAGGGTCACTCCTACAATATGGATTCTTAGGAGCCAAATAAACATTTTTCTATAGCATTCTCCTTGAAATACCGAAGATCATTCTTTAAGCTGACATTGCATTTTGCATTAAAGGAAAAAAATACATTCTTTTATACCTTAAGCCATTGCACTTAAAGATTTTGCAGACTTACAGGTGTGAGAGACTGGAATGTTAATGGTTAATGACTTAAAACATTCTTGTCATTTGCGGAGGCAGCAGGTGCTTTGCCAGGCCAGGTTTGCACACCCACCCATGTGAGGCAGACAAGGAGAGTTAACCCAAGCTGGGTTTTGAGCCAGATAAGGGAGAAGGAAGGTAAGAAGCAGACCCTGCAGAGGCAGGGTAGTGCTCTTTACCAATAATGTCCTCCTGTTTCACAGCTGGCACAGTTTTAAAACTGCCCCCCATCTATCTTCCCTGAGGAAGGCATTAGACATTTACACTCACAGGGGATGTTCATACGTAGGCCNGACATTTACACTCACAGGGGATGTTCATACGTAGGCCTGAAGGTATTCATCCCTTCTGATGGGGCATAACTGCCTCAACCATGCTGACATGAGAGGCAGTGTCTTGGAAGTTGTCATAAACCAAGGACTCCAGAAGCATGCCCAGAGTCAGTTTTGGGGGCTTCCAGAAGAGAGC
>VWYP01015459.1:0-12965 GCA_013400435.1 Pycnonotus jocosus
GGCCTCCCTAATTTTTTTCCTACTTGCTCTGGCAGCCCTCTTAAATACTTCCTGAGAGACCTGACCCTCCTTCCAAAGATCCTCTTTTTATTCCTAAGTTCCTCCAAAACCTCCTTGCCCACCCAGGCTGGACATTTACCCCATCAACTTACCTTTTGGCACACAAGGACAGTCTGTTCCTGTGCCCTCAAGATCTCTGTTTTGAGGCATGCCCACCTTTCCTGAACTCCTTTGTTTTTAAGGGCTACTTCCCAGGGAACTCTCTGAATAAGTCTCCTAAATATATTTTTATAAAATAAATCTATCAGTTCAAAAGGTACTCCACTAGATCTACATTTGTTTTAGCAGTTTTTCACAATAGCTCCTTATTAATGATTTTTTTTCCCCAAATATAGTCTGGCTTTCACAACTCGTTTTCTCTGATTAACCACTGTTTCAGCTTCAATGGACTTACATGCAAGTTTTCAAAGTGTGTCTCACTGTAGGCCAAATTTCTGGATATTCAATATTTAAAAACTGCAATACTATCAAGCTAGGCAGATAACTTGCAATCCACCCAAAGCAGCCCTGGACAGTCAGTTCTACTGTTATCTGGTTTTACCTTTTCCTTTCCTGTTCTTTCTCACTTTACAAAAAGTAGTACAGCACTGTTTTTGTTTTTGTTTTTGTTTTTGTTTTTGTTTTTGTTTAACCTGCATTCCTTTTCAGAACATCTGATGGCTCTGCTGGAGCTTTTTTTGGTGTTCTTAGTTTTAGCTTGCTGATTTGCTAGTTTGTTTTCTTTGTATTGCTGACAATATGTTTTGGGGTTTTTTTTCAGTGTACCAACAACACATTTAGGTGTCAGATTATTCAGCAATTTGCAGAATATGTTCCTTAAGTGGAAAATATACTATTTGAAAGAGACAATATCAAGCACAAAACAGAATCAGAAAATACAAGTACAGTGTATACATACACATATATAAAAGAACAAATCTCATTCCCACTATCCAATGTTTTAGCTAGCATTCCTGGAAAATAGAGACACCATTCACTACTAATATTCATTCCAACTAGCTTTGTATATTTTCTTTTTTGCAAGGCTCAGAATTTTGCAAGGCTCAGATTTCTAAATTTTAAAATTATGTTTTAGTAAATTTTTGGTCAGTGATCACTCCAGCAATCAGATTTCAAAAACTAATTCAAGCTACATCAGGCTAATTTCAATTCTTTCAATTCATTATATTCCATGGGTTTCAAGTTGATATATTTCCCAAAGTTCACTTACTCTCACTGTAGCCTTTCTGATGTTTGCCCTGTTCCATTGTGGCATCCTGTACTTTGCAATTGTTGCAATGGATAAATCTGAAAAGCCAAGTAAATGTGTTAATAAAAATTAACAATGAAAAAAGAAATTGCAATCCTAAACTTGAAAAATAAGTGCTGGCTTCATTGAAAAAATATTACATTACGTTTACATACTCTAATGGTTAGAAAATAGCATAGTTCCATATATACTTTTTTTTTTTTTTTTGAGATTTCTCTTGACTAAAGCAGTAAATGACTTGCTTTCTGTATAAGATGATATTACTGTCCAAATAAGTAAAGAATGATACTTTATCCAACAAGGATCTTTCAGGGCATATTCCTACTTGTGCAGGACATTTTAGTTTTAGTCAAAACCCTGGACAATGTTTCTGATCTTTTACAGAGTGACATAGGTTGAATATACTCATGATTCACTCCATTACTTCAAATACATAGTTTGCAGCACCTACTGTGAATTTCATCACAGAATTTTAGCTGAAAAAATGCATGATACAAACTACTTTTGAATAACAATTTCCAATGCCTTCTTCATGACCTTTCTCCTCTCGATCTATTTTGTTTCTGTTGGACAATTTGTGCAACTCTGCTTATCACAACTTTCTGGTGATTCTGTATTAGTTCAAGACAACAGGACATATTGTAAATACCCTTACTCACTGACCCACTCCAAATGTTACCAAATACAGCTGTTTTAAATGTTTTACCCAGCAGCATTTGCTTTAGATGGGTGTTTTCCAACAGCATTGCCACAAAATGATTTTTTTTTTTTTCCTCATGGAAAGGCCATATTTGTGCAAGCAGACTAAAAATAGATAAAACATAATTTCAGCTTGGGGACAAATGTCTTAGTTTCTTTATTCCTGAAGAATTTGAAGTTCAGGAGTACATGACTAAGGCTTAGTCCCTTTCTTATAAATAAAAGATTGTTTAATGAAGGAACAAAGTTTTAAAAGTCTCTGTTTACTGATGTGCAAAAACATTTTCATAATTACAACTATTGGGTAAGTTTTTTGCTATTCTTTAATTTTAGTGAATGATTAGGTAATTTATACTTCTGGAATTTTCATACTTAGCTGAGTTTACAACTGTCAGTGTTTCTACAACTTATCCTTATTTTAGTCTTCAATGATGAATTCATCATGTAATCTTTATTCTGGGAGGGATGAGTCTGGGAAGAGACAAGTAGTATTTTTTAGGGTTGGGCAGAAGGAGGAGCAGATGTCATTCTATGCCTTTACTGATAGATTGTTGTCCTATCCTTGATGAACATTCACTTTTCTAAAACTATATTCTTAGCAATGTTTTTGTATTTCACCCTTGAATTGTGCCTTACTATTTTGATCTTTCATATATGAAACACATTAGGTGACATTAGTGCATTCATAATTTGGTGAGGATGAAATTCACTCCAGGATTTACAGCTGGATCAAGGCTTATTCTCCACTAAGCTATCACACATTGTGGGTGTTCAGGGCTTTCTGCTCTGGCTAGCTGAGGTTTTTCTGCCCTGCTCCCCTTGATAATTCGTGGGGGTTCAATCTCTAGGCTCCACGTGGTCTGAGGCTTGGTGAAATGAAGAGAGGATTCTGCTTTGGTTAGGAAGTTGTTTATTCCATGTGGGATGGAAGGCAGAATGGCTGAGAATGGTCGGTTCACCCTTTATGTCACCTCTGGTGAAACCCGAACCAGGGGGGTCTTAGGTCCAATAGGGAAGTTAGAGGGGAGTGGTCAAGGCCAAGGTTATTCTACACTACAATGGGAAGGGTGGTGCCCGGGCATCTTGCCAATAGGAGAGGATCAACCAGGGTGATTGACAAGACAGGGTGATACCACCAAGGGGTTGGGATAGGGGGGTTCAGGGGAATGGGATGAACCATTTACAATTTATGATAATACACTGTAACAACACATTACTCTTGCTTGATTGAATGTCTGCTTGCAAAACTCTACTTTCCATTTCTACATAGAAATTGTGTCATTTTTTCTCTTCATTTTTTTCCCCAGTAAAGCCCAACACGTAGTATGAATATCTACAAGATGCTGCTTTTTTAAATCCAAGAGACAGAACAATGTTACCTCTGTGAAGTAAGTCTTACTCAACCTGAGTTATATTAACAATGCTGCTGGCATGCAGAGCATGTGGATCAGGTAGTGCTGCACTGTATTTTTTCATCTGCAAGAAGAAACAGGAAGAGTGTTTATCTCAGAGCATGATGTATATTTCAAGATATTTGGCTTGTCCCCCTACATTTACCCTACTGCATATCATTTCTCCAAATGTCCCATTTTTCTTCTTTTTTTGTTTTATTTGTACTATATTTTCATAAATCAAAGTATCAGACTCACTTTCAGAAGTCATACTCTTTACCATCTAACTCAAGGACTTATGAAAGTCAGATATACAGATTACTGATGTAAGCAGACATTTCTCATCACAGAAGGCTTCAGATTTGCAATAGATTTCTAGCATCTTAAAAGTCTTAGTTTTCAAAGAATTTAGAAACATTTCCTAATCATAAATGTAGCAACTTGCTAGTATTTGTAGTTAACCTTTATTATTATTTACTATTATATGTTCACTGAGGTGACTCCATTGTCATCTCAAGTTAATGTATCTTCTAGTTCCAATCCTCTTTAAAGATGTTAAAATTTTATAAAGGTCCCCTGTTGGAATGTCATGACATACACATATTTATGTTTATTTGATGTCTTGATAAAATAAAGCATTTATTTTGAATTTTAACTTTTTATCATCTTCAGAATTAAGCAGTATACATAATATCTCTGAAAAGACAATTGTATGGATATAAACCAATCATCTTCTTAATTAGAAGATCTGTGGTATCCTGCGTGTGAACATTTGAAAATTGCAGTGTCTCTAATATACTCGGTTACTGACTAGATTTTAAGCGTAAGTATTTTAATTTGCAAAATATGTGTTAATAGAGTATTATAAATAGTGTTTATAATTTATTCCTAAAGAAAATTTGTTTAGGGCCTTTAGGAAACAGCAACAAAAGATTAAAGATATGGTTTATTATAATCATTGTTAAAGCCCCAGAGTATGCTCCCAAATCTAGTGCCATAAATTATCTAACCATCTGGAACTTTGATTTTGTTTCTCCAGGAGAATACGGTTAAAATATGGCTATTATGGCATATTTGCAATTTACTCTTACCTTTTCAATTGTGCAGGTTGTGTCTAGCTATTTCTAAAGTAAAACATCTTGACAAAGAGTCTAGAACAGTCATTTCTGAGGAGCTGACCCAAATTGCCTCAAGTATATATTTCTCAAAGATGATGCTGAGTTCTACTAAATTCCAACAAAAGCATCAGGCACAGTCAACATGGCTTCAGAAAGAGAAAATCCTATTTAATTCGATATCTTTCTACAATAAGATATCACCATTCTGCTGGTGGATGAAGGGAGCACAGTGAATGTAGTTTATCTGGATTTAAGTAATGTTTTTCATACTGTCAGAGTCGTCTTCTGAATGAACTGTCCACCTGTGAAGAACTGGCTGCATCTGGCAAGCTAGTGGTGTTTCTCAAGCCTTAACTTTGGAAACAGTTCTGTTCAACATTTTTATCAATGGTCTATATGCAAAACGGGAAAGCTCCATCAGCAAGTTTGTCAATGATACTTACCTGGGAGGTGCTGAAGAGACAAGAGTCTTTTCAGAGAGAGCTGGGTAGATCACAGCATTGGGTAATTATCAATGACATAAAATATATTAAGTTTCAGATTCTGCATTTAAGACAGAGTAACACTGAACCCAAGTTTAAATTGAGAGAGGAGTGGCTGGAGACCAGACCTGGAGTTATCAAATGCAGCATCACCAGCTGATCAAAAGAATTTGTTGTATTCAGTGTTGGTGCAATCTCATGTTGGGTACTGTGTTTACTGTGGTTCTGAGCCTCACAACTTAAGAATTTTAAGGTTTTTGAGTGCATCTGGAGGAATGCAACAGCGCTGGTGAAAGCCCTGGAAAGCATGTTGTGTGAGGAGTGAGTAGTCACTTCAGCTTGTCTAGTTTGGAGAAAAGGTACCTGAGAGGTGACATCATTGCTTTCTGCAGCTTCCTGAGAACGGAAAATAGACAAGATGCAGATACCTTCTCCATGTATCCAGGCACAATACACAGGAGAGGATTAGACTTGACATTAGAAATCATCAAGGGAGTAATCAAACACTGGAAAAGGTTTCATAGAGAAGTGGTTGATGGCCAAGGCCTGTCAGAGTTCAAGAGGTATTTGGACCATGTCTTTCAAAACATGCTTTAACTTTGATCAGTCTTGAAGTGATCAGGCAGCTGGAGCAGATGATAATTGTAGCTCTGGAAGTATTCTATTCTATTCTATTCTATGCTATTCCAACTTTAACCCAACAGGGTAAAGCCAAGTCAAAACAGGAAGCCCTCAGCAAGGCAGGCTATCTAAGAAGTATTTAAAGAGTAATTAGGTAAAATTAAAGCTACAGACATCCAATTCTTCTTCAAGACTTCTATGGTGCTAATCCAGGAACACTGTGATAGAACATTGATGGAATATTTCTGTCATTTTTTCCAAGAGTACAAGGAAGTTTACTGTGTCCTCATATTCCATCTAATGAAAACTTCTCAAAGAAGGCCAGTTCAGTGTATTTAGTTATCTGAATCACCTGTGCACAAATCAGAAGTCCAGACTTGTAATAATACCTGAGATCATTTCTCTGGGGGAGAAATAGAATGAGGAGTATAGTAGAGGTGACGTGGGCCAGATGCCAGGCACATACAAAAGCCACTCCCTTGCTCCCCTCTGCAGCAGGACAGAGGAGAGGAAATTTAATGAAGGATTCATGGGTTGACACAAAGGCCAGGAGAGATCACTCATCAAATACCATCAAGGGCAAAACAGGCTTGACTTATAAATAAATAAATATGAAGTGAATTTATTGCTGGCAACAACAGAGCAGGATAATGAGATAGTAATGAGAAGTAAAGCAAGCTCTTAACAACACCTTCCCCCCACCCCTCCCTCCTTCCAGCTCCACCTCCTACCCTGGCAGCACAGGGAGGCAGCATGGGGGTTATGGTCAGTTCATCACCTGTGGTTTCTCCTGCAGCTCAGAGAGACGAGTCATTCCTCTGCCACACTGCAGGGTCCCTCCCACGGGAGACAGCTCACGGAGAACTTCTCCAAAGTGGGTCCATCCCACTGACAGCAGTCTTCCTCAAACTTCCCTGGGGTGTAATCCTTTCAGGACAAACTGTTCCAACCTGAGAGCAAGGCACTCTCTTCACAGGCCAGGATCCCACAGAGTCATAGCCTCCTCTCAGACATCCCCCTGCTCCTCCATGGGCTGCAGATGGATCTCATCATCTCTGTGGTCCTCCATGGACTGCAGGAGCACAGCTGCCTCACCATGGGCTGCACCACAGGCTGCAGAGGAATCTCAGCTCTGGCTCATCCTGTCGCTCCTTCCCCACTGTGCTTGAAGCAAAGCTGTTCTTCTCACTTGTTCTCTTTCTGGTCTTCTGGGGTCAAAAAATTTCAAAAGCACAATTATTTATTTATCTTCCTTCTGAACTATGTTATCGCTGAGACATTACCACTATTTCCGGTTGGCTCAGACTTGGCCAGCAGTATGTCCATCCTTGGAGCCAACAGGTGTTGGCTCTGCTGGCTATCAAAGAAATTTCTAGCAGCTTCCTACAGAAGCCAGCCCTGTGGCCTCCCTGCTACCAAAACCAGTAGTCATGCAAAACGAAAACAAGGAGAAAGGAAAGATTTGAGACAGACTTTAATGCGGTGGAATTTTTGGTGCTATTACACAAAGACTCCTTTCAAGTACTGAAGTGTTGTTCCTATTTTTATGCTTAGCATTTTTAAGTACATGTCAAATAAGTAGTATGTATGAAAATAGGAACTTACAGTTTCTTCAGTATATTAGGAAATACATCATTGAAAAGGTAGTAGGCTGCTCTTTTGCTATGCTTGAGGAAGGACAAATAAAAGTACTGTGCCATATGAATACTGCTATTAAATTCTGACTAGCAAAACAACAGAAAAAAAGCAAAAAAGGAATGAGTCCTTTCACATATGGATAGTTAAGAGCTATATCCCAGCTTCCAACAGGAGCATGCATTTTATCAATTTTTTCTGGACTTTGCTAGGCAGGGAAAAATAATATATGCCATGACACCAATTCTTTGTCTCTCCTATTGTACTCTTTGCATCTTGTATAGAAAACAAAATGAGTAGCACTCAAAATTAACTGGCAAAGTCATTATTAATATGACATATAGTATAGCTATTTAACTAAATAATAATGCTAAATATTTCCACAAACATGTAAGACCCTCCTAGAACTGAAAGTTAAACAGGAGACATAAACAGCAAGACAAAGGAAATTAAGACAATGTCTTGTTTTTGTTTTGTTTTACTTAATTGTCTGAAGTTCAAATGTGTTTTCAAGGGTAGGATAGGCAATATGATATAGAAAATACACTTTCAAGCCTCTGCCTCAGAATTTGTCATTATAAATTTCTGTGGTATCTACAACTCTTAATGTTTTATTTTTAAGTGATTTGGGATTTAATCTACCTGAGCAGGTAATTTACCTAAGAAACATTTGCAGCAAATGTTTCCTGCAGTGAATTATGAGAAAAAGGAAAAAAAATGGAAGAAAGTAAAAAGGCGTTTCAAGGTTCTTGTTTCCTTGCTCTAACATTTTGAAGGAAATCACGGAATATTTGCATAACTACTGTAAATACTAATACATTTGAATTACTTCTCTGTCACACTTCAGACTGAAGAAATATTTTTTAAACATAAAATTTGAAAACCAGATTTTTTTAAAAATGTGGATTTTTTAGTACTTCTGTTGAAAGCATTAGGGTGTTACTTCCAACATCCCCCTGCCCCTCTCTACTCAATGTTTGAATTGGAGGCTTGAGGATTCCAAATTTCTTTCCAAAATTTCAGGAGCAGTATAGCTTGATTAAAGTTTGGCATGGTTTCAGCAGGTGCAGCATCCAAAAGAAAAGGTTTTTGGGCAGAGGAAGATGAGTGACAATTAAAATTTCCATTGTTAACATTTTGGTTTGTTTTCTTTTCTTTGAAGGACAGGCAGATAAAATATACTAACAGAGGTGAATAGGATGGAAATTCACTATTTAAAGTGCCTTTTGTCTGCAGTTTGCCTGATTTTGGGAATCCATGTCGTTTAGTCTAAAATGTAAATTCCTTGTGTGTGGTCGTGCATTTTTTAGCTTTTCTATGTTTATTAGTTGTCGTTAAGTTTTATAAAATGGTTTGCTCTTTGTACCCCTTCCTAAAACTCACCTGTTACAGTGTGTTATCATAAATTGTAAATGGTTCATCCCATTCCCCTGAACCCCCCTTTCCCACCTCCTGGTGGTATCACCCTGTCTTGTCAATCACCCTGGTTGACCCTCTCCTATTGGCAAGATGCCAGGGTGCCACCCTTCCCATTGTAGTGTAAAATGCCCTTGGCCTTGACCACTCCCCTCTAAATTCCCTATTGGACCTAAGACCCCNAATTGGCCGAGTACCAGACCCCCCCATCCCCTATCTCTACTGCTGATATCTGTTGTCTGTCCCATCCTGAGCCATCCTCTGTATTCTACTATTGGACTTCAGTGTTTCCCACCCCTGGGATACACCTCCCCTTAGAACACAGGGGCAAGGGATGGACATCGGGCTCTCCTGAGGGAATTCCACCAAACCAGGCTCATGGCCTTGCTGTTTCCCAACTATGAACAATAAAAGCTGATATGTGAACCTCTCAGTGGAGCCACTCTTTCTGCACTTCACCACAGCCATCTTTGATGTTGTCTTTGGGCGAAAAGAACCCATAGGTACCCCAGAAGTAGCCCAGCTACAGACGGGACCTTCTGATTTGTCACGGTGCCAGGATCAGCTGAGGCATTTAGGAACAAAGGCACAGAGATACTTGTGTCTTCCCTGCTCTATGCAAGAGCTGCTGTTTAGCTGAAAAAGGTCATCCTAAACTTAGCTAAAACTTAGTTTAAATTCTATAAAATTTACAGTGTTTCAGGGAGGGACATTATTTTTAGAATAATGTAGAATAAACAATAGTCTGTAAGTCTTTTAGTGCTGAGGTGAGTAGAGTAAAATCTGTGAAATTTATAATCCATTTACTACACATACACAATTGTCTTTTGTGCATGTTTTAGGGTATCACATTGACTATGTGTCTGAAAGCCCTGGGACTCTTGACAGTCAAAGGTATTTTAAAGTCTGCAAGTGTCAGAAGAACATCATTTAGGTTCAGTTAAAACAAGAGTACATGGTAAAATATGCATAAAGGTGTACATGCTGGCACACAAGGGATGCTTATTTCAAAATGGATGGAATATGTGAAGGCTCTTGGCTGGCAGAAGCATGCAAGGTGCTTTACAAAAATGACATGCCCATAGTCTGTCGGGTAATATAGGTCAGATAATTCTCTTGGTTTGTTGAGTATTCCAGTGCACTTTGGTTCTGAGGACAGATAGTGGCATGTTAAACTTGCCAGATGTAAGGCACAGCCAGGACTGTAATGAGAGCTGGGAGCAGGAGTGCATGTGAAAATGAGAGATCATTTATCTTTAGGGAGGAAGAGAAAGTAAAGAAAAGGAAAATGGGCTAATGCCATCTACTTACAGAAAATAACAGGGAAGGGTACACTTCTCTGCTACACAGGAAATATAGGAAGATACTGTGAATTATTATGTGGGAATGACTGCATTGTTTTCTAGACTAATATTTTCTGGACAGTAGAGGGATGTCCCACTTCCACCCTCAGAAACATGTAAATGAGTGTCCAAATTCACATTCACAGCACTCAATCTCCCACCCATATGCAGCATTTAAAATACGGACTATATCTAAATATTTTCTCACTGTTTACTTTAGAGCCCATCATGCTACACCTTATAGGCTTTCAAATATTGTGACTTTCTGACTTTCTGATCTTGCTCCTGCCTTTTGTCTATCAACTGACACTGACATTTGTCTAGCACAAGACCCAAAAGACCCCAGTGTGTCCTATTAAGGTCTTTTCTTCTAAGACTCTCCAACAGATTAAGCAGCTTTATCAAAGACACAGTTATCTGTCACAGGACAGAGCACGGGTATTTCTGACAAGCAGAATTTGTGCAAAACTGTAAAACAAATTCTTTCTTACTACATGTAAGAAAAGCAGACATCTAGAAAATGCCAACTTTAAGCATTATTTCTGTCTCAGTTTCTTAATGATGACAGAAAGTCACTGTGGTTTAGCAGGGAATTTTATAAAGTATCTGACATTTCTCTAATACTGACGTTTTCTCTTTGGAAATGTGTAATATGTCCCTGTTCACCTTGTGGTCACTATCAAAAAAAAAAACCCAAAGCCAAAGCCAAAACCAAAACCAAAAACAACCAACCAAACTATTCTGTGTACCATGATAACACAGTCATTCTTAAAAAAGAATACCTATTTTTGTTGTCTTCTTTGCTATCTTTGTAGCATGGTCCTTTGGTTCTAAAAGTTACTAGAGATATATTTTTTTGAGGGTTTTCAAACAATTGCCAATTTTACAGTAGACCATGATTCTCCTCTCTCGATCCAATCACTTTTCTGAGTGTTCTTCATCTGACAGCATAACCATTGAAATCTAGTAAATGAATGGGCTACTTTTATGTTCATTTCAAATGGGAGACTGTCTCAAATTAACTAATTGTTTTCCAAGACCTAGTTGTGACCATCCCTACATTTTTTGAAAATTCTGATGAAAATTCTCTAGGTTTGTCTTTTACTTAGCCAGGATTCATGCAGGAAAATAAAGTCACAGCAACGTGAATATGAACTACAAATTGAAGAATTTACCCTTCTCCTCTATATGAGGAAACTTTTGATAAAGAGTAAATGGAAATAAACAACATTCTTTTGGAAACAGGATATATAAAAATGTTTCAAGCATTTAATTTATGCAAAATAAAGGCAATCTTTACAGAAGTTAAATCAAAAATTTCTGATGTTATTTGGTGTTGACTGGTGACAAGGGCAAAATTGCTAGATATTTTCCTTCTGCTTCTGAGAATGTGTTGGCAGTTATGAACTTAACTATGTATTTCACAGAAATCAATCTATATATATATCTATCCAAATGTCTCGGTCACATGTTGTCCTGGTCTACCCACAGTTGGCAGCTAAGCACCACTCCGATGCCCCTCCACACAAATATGTTGCATTCTTACTAGAACACATGCTGCAGCACATAAAGGAATCAAAGGACTTGCAAGGTAGGGGTACTGACAAATTCTCTTGATTTTGTTTATGAGACATTAATGATGCTGGTACCCTGTTGTTAGGCAGCGGTATCTGTTTCTAAACAAATCCTTACGTCTTTTGATGTACTTTTCCCTTGTAAATCATTAGCTGAAACTTTACTTCAATGTCTGTAAATTTTATTTGAATAAAGCTTTCTTTCATTCCAGCAATGAAATAATTATGAATTGCATAAATTTAACTGTGTTCTGAACTTGAGCTATCAGAGGCTTATTCACTATTCAGTTTGAGTTTTTCCTGTGGCAATTACTCCTTTCTAGAGAGCAATACTGTGCACAGGAAATGGTCTTCAGCTATATTGGTGTAACAGTGAAAGCAGGATAAAGAATTAACCTGTCAGAAAAAGAAAACAGCAGCAAAAAATGACCACAATGCCATTGTATTTGCTATGCTGGCTCAATACATTCTTATTCCAGACTACACTGACCTTACCGAAGAATGATCTTCACCAGTTTCTATGACACTTTGCCAGGTCCAAGCCTTAACTGGGGAGGAGGATGCTGCTGATTTAGATTCCAGAATATTCAGTCAGTCTGCCTCACTCTGCATTACCCTGCATGTACTGTATCTAATCTGTTACTTTGGAAGGGCCTGCAGCTGCTGTTAAGTGATTTATCTCAAGTAACCTCTGTGCTATGACAGCTCTGAGATACTAGATGGTCCCAGCAGTGATAAGAGCAGCCACACTCAGCACAAAGTGCACAACTGCATATTCATGTCAGAGTGGGGTTTGCCAAATAAAATCTGCAATGCTGTGATTAATCAGACAATTTCTTTTCATACACAAAATTCATTAGGAGAACAATGCAATCTTTAATATCTTTTGGGGTAACACAAATGTTATTTCATGAATTATCATAAATTTATAAGACGTATAGAAAAAGAGAGGCAAAATTTCCTGTTCTTTAGTTAAACATATTGTTATTCAGATGCAGAGGTTTGTGCTAGGAAAATTGATCTCATTTTATTTCACAGCCTTGAGATACATCCTAACAGCAACAATGCGAAATAAAGCATTATTGGTTGAGATCACCGAGATCCATAATGCTTGAATATGTTATTTCACACTATACACTTATTTTCTTGTGTATTTCATATCTCACTGCCATGTTAAAATAGCCTTTACAGCATCAAAAAATCTTCCCAAAGTTCTTAATCAAATAAAATAAAATGCAACATATGTTTAAAAAGAACATGGTGATAAGAAGATACTAAACAAATCCTGAGTTCAATAATAAAAAAAAATTAACAGGCAGAGAATAGTCCAGTTTTCAGTATGTCTGAATTCCCAAAGGACAGAATTTTTTTTTTTTT
>VWYP01015459.1:12991-37000 GCA_013400435.1 Pycnonotus jocosus
TTTTGAGATGAAACAATGTAAAAGATGGATTATGGTTGATGTTACTTCAGTAAATGAACCTCCAAGAATCAGTTTTCCTCTTAACTGAAAGTACTGAATCTAGTACTGTATCTGTTCCATCAAAACCAAGTAGACCTGTCCAGGTTTCTGAGAAAGCATATCCTTGCAACATTAAATGTCAAATTATGCTGCACTTTGTGTCAATGGATTAATAGCATTTACAAATGAGCTGAAATTGTACTGAAGTCATTCCAAGAAGTGATCATTTGGGCTTTGAAATGATATTTAGACTAGGGAAGAAATTTATATTTAGTCTTTTATTGAATTTTATTGATTTATCAAATCTCCCTGCTTTCAGACTTCATTGACCACTGTATTGGCTTTACATGGCAAGGTTTGTGTGGCAAGGGGCTGCCAAGGTGGCTTTTGTGAGAAGATGCCAACCGCTTGCACTGTGTCTGACACAGACAGCACTGGCTGGCTGCAAGAGGACTTATGACTGGCCAAGGATAAGCTATCAGTGGTGATGGTAACACTGCTGTGATAATACGATTTAAGAAAAGGGAAAAAATTGCTGTGAAGCAACAGCTGGAAATGAGGGGTGAGAATATCTGTGAGAAACAGCTCTGCAGACACCAAGGTCAGTGCAAAAGGAGGGGGAAAGATGTGTTCCAGGCACTGGAGCTGAGATTCCCCTCTAACCTGTGCTGAAGACTGTGGTGAGGAAGGATGCCCACCCTGCAGCCTGTGGAGATCCATGCAGGAGCAGAAACACACCTGCAGCCTGTGGAGGAACCCCATGCTGGAGCAACAGAATGGGCTGTTACCCCGTGGAAGATGGCACTGGAAAAGGTTTGCTGGCAGGACTTGTGACTCTCCAGGGGGTTCACACTGGGCAGTCTGTTCCTGAAAGCCTACATCCTGTGAAAAGAGATCCACACTAACGCAGTTCCTGGAGGACTACCAGAAAGCTGCACAGAAGGGGAAGAATGTGAGGAAGAAGAAGCACCAGGGGCCATGAACTGACAGCAACCTCTGTTACCTATCACCCTGTGCCACCGTAGAAAAAGAAACAGTGAAATTGAGAGTGAAGTTGAGCTTGAGAAGAAGGAACGGGGAGGGGAGGAATATGTTTTTAGATTTGTTTTTACTTCTGATTACCCTAATCTGGCAACAAATTAAATTAGTGTTTGCAAGTCAAATCTGTTTTACTTGAGACAGTAAATGGTGAATGGTCTCTCCCTGTCCTTATTGTGACTTTTGTTTTATTTTTTCCCCCTTGTCCATTTGAGGATGAAGAATGATAGAGCAGTTTCAAGGACATTTGCCCTCCAGCCAAGGTCAACACACCACAATGTCTTAAAAAAAATCTGAAATAGGAAACTTTTAAGTTCTTATTTAAAGTTTAGTAAAAATCTAGGGTCAGATTCCGTGAGGTGGTTGTACCTATTGGTACAGCAAAGATGCAATAACTTTAAATTGGAAATACAAAGACAAAGAAGAATTCAGAGATGTCTACAGGCTTTCTTTATAGATAATGGAGAAAAGCCATGCCCATCAAGAAAGACAGTGCATTCAGTGAAGGATATAACTTCAAGGGAAGAAAAATATATGTTTAAAATCCTGTTTCTATCCAAAATTTAAGCATCCCCTGCAGTAAGCATCTACATGAAAATAGAATTTACAATCTAAATCTGCTTTTTCAAAGTGTACGGCTTTGTCACAATTTGTAAAACAAATGTCTCAGCCACTGCATGAATCAGTTGCCTCAAAACTTTTGTATGTCCAGGTCTCAGTTTTCAAATGTATCAGTATACAAATTCTATTCTGCATCAGTCTGTTTGCAGTGAGGAATATTTTTGTCACAGAATAGTGAAGATACATCTTTTTCTCTTTGGTTTTTCAGTTTAAAAATGCTTCAGATTATTTACCTCATTCTCATAAATGTGTGTATTCAAATATTGTGATAAATTATTTGATCTCTTTCAACAGCAGTTACAGCAAAGAAGTGATTGTACATAAATCCATTCACTAAAATGATGGAACCCTACTTGCATATTTCAACAAATTAACTGCATTTTTTATTGGTGTCTAAAATGCCCTCTCAAAGAAAAAAAAATTAGGAAATTAGGGTGTTTTAACTGTAGCAGGCTGCAATTTCCTTTTCTGTCATCTTTATGTCACCCATCAACTTCTTTTCTTTTTTCAGGCAGAATTATGTACACAGCAATCATGAGTGTTAATTTTAAAGTTAGGTTGAATAAAAACTGCAGAAAGAAAAGTCAGCAAGTAAATAGCACTGCAAAAAGTGTTGTGAATTGGAATGTCTGACTTCTAAAATATTTCATGCTAGACATCTGTGGCTCAATCTCTGTAGATATCCTACTAGTTCAGGACCCTTGTCAGCTTTGCTTGTGTACATTTAGGTGAAGAATGCTTAAATGGAGAATTTCAGTATTGGTTGGTAGTGATAAAAAAGGCTAAGTTTTGTTGTTGAATTTGTCAAAAGGCACTAGATACCAGTCCAAATTGCAGTACCATTTCTTTCTGCATATACATGCCTTTAAAGTTTAGATAAAGTGAATTGTTGTAAAGATGCTCTGCCATAAATTATAGCTGACAGTGGAAGTGATTAAGGCACATAGTTTGATTGCATGCATTAATCTCTACAACTTTCATCAAGTCTAATTTAATTACCTACAGGTATAGGTTTCTTTTTAATTTATTAGCTTTGTCAGTAATCAGTTGCAATGTATGCTATTACTTGCAAAACGTGAAACCCAGCTACACTGATGGAAAAATCAGAAATCGAACAGAAAAACAAAAAAACTTAAGTGTCACAGCCATCAAGTGTACAGTAACAATGTCAAACTCACATGTGAAATGACACTATATATTTAAGCAGAAAGGACTGACAGATATCTTAATTGAGACTAGTGCAAGCTCCCAGGAAAAAAAACATTGGAGAAGGCTGAATCATTTTCAGAATGTTGAAACAGCCTCTGTTGTTAGAATATCCTGCTCAGGTGTCATCAAACATACAGATTTATATATTTTTAAATTATTTTTGTGACACTATTTGGACCTGGCTATTTGTTGTTTAGGCGACAGTGTTGTCTTTTCCTCATTATCTAGTGACCATGAACCCAGATGTTAATTTTAATAGTCTACTATTAGGACCCAAATATTGAGCATGGCCATCATTTTAGGTCTCATATACATGCTATGCATATTATCTTGAATTTTCTTTGCAATACACATCAGAATTTTAAAGAATTTTTGTACAACAGAAATGTACTCTATTGCATTTGTAGACATTAACATTTGCAACATTACTCAGAGGCATTGTTGGGTCAGTCTTTTGAATTTAATATTATACAGTCTCATGAAGAATTATGTCTTTTACTTACAAAATCCCTAACCAAAAGGAAGATTGTAGGGGTTTGGGATTGGGAGAGTTTGCGGGGGGTTTCTTTTGGTGTTTTTTTTTGTTTGGTTGGGGTTTTTTTGGGTTTTGGTGTTTTGTTTATTTGTATTTTTATTTTATTTAGTTGGTTTTGATTTTGATTTTTGATTTTGATTTTGATTTTGATTTTCTTTGTTTTGGTTTGAGGGGGGGTGGTTTCTCTGGTTTGGGGAGGTTTTTTTGGTTTTTTTGTTTGTTAATTTCTGCATTCTATTATTCTAATAACAGACATGCAGGAGTTTCGTGTGTTTTGTGATTAAAATGAATTTAACTGTGATTAAAACATTGGGAAGAAGATTGCTTAATGTTATTGATTGTTTCCACAATGACATGGGAAAAAAAAAGGAAAAACAAATCGTGTACAAGTATGTGTGTAACTGTCAATATCTTAGAGCCAAACTCTGTTTCCTTTATGTCAATTCATAAAATTTTATCTTGTGAAAGTCCTCAAATAAATATATTGCTGACAGAGGAATTACTTCTGGTTTTTATATTACTCAAGAATTTTTAGTGCTTACTGGCCCTTAAATAATGCACAGTAAACCATTTCAAACAGATATCATGTGGAAAAGATACACAAGGGAAATAAAAGAGTCTTCCTAAATTGCACAGTACATGCAATTATTATTAAACTTGTTTAGTGAAACATGAAAATAAACTGCTTACTCGTGTCAAATGGATTTAATTACTGCACTATCTTTCAAATAAAAGCAAGCCTTCCTATGAAGTAAATATGTTATGCTAGTATGGATATAAATTTAAGAAAATATTTTTTTTAATCTAGTGCATGTAAATTATTACTGTTGATGAGCAATAAGTGCAGTAGCTCCCAGTCTCTGTGAAAAAATACAACTAAACTAGGACTGACAAAGGAGTGCATGAGTGCATTCTATGGCATGCCAAACCTCATAAAAGAATATATGGCCTGATTTTAGAGTAATGCACACATAAGGGCTGAAGGGAAGCTTTCAGTATGGAAACTGTAGACAAAGCATATGATGTATCCAGCAAGTAGTAGGGAGTGATATGTCTATATTTTATTGTTTCTTTCTTTACTCTTTTTTCCTAGAATAAAGAATTATGCCATGGATCTTACTTTAAAAGTGTTGTTACTTTCCACGAGGCTAAAGGGTGATGATCATTTTGCCAGACGGAGTGAGGAAAGAGCAGTTCCATGCAGGGGGACGACAGGCTATTCCCCTGTTACAGCTCAGAAGGCAAATCCCAGAGACAGTGGAAATGCAGAGAAAGGTGCCATAGGGCCAATAAGAATTCATACTGGACAACCAAATTAAAGAAAATACTCATTGAAGCCAAAAAACTTGTTTGACCTAGAGCCTTGCTACATAGGAAGAAAATTCATAAGTTCAGAACAAGACAGAAAGTGTAAAATGGATAAAACTGGTGAATGAACACTACCATTCTCAAACTGAAAATCAGCATAAGAGAAATAAAAGTATATAAAAATAAAGGTTCTTCATACACCCATATACAATAATTTGCATTTCTATATTTTTCAGCTGTTACTGTGCAGAAAATTACAACTGCATTGGGCGACCAAAAAAAGAATAAAGAAATATTGCTTATTCATGAAAGCTTTTAATACTTCTGATGAATTTACAGAAGTAAACCCACAATATTGCAAGATATTAAGAGACAAATTTAAAACTACCTGAACAAGAAGTTAAAATGTTTATATTGATTGGCATAGCAATTAAAAGCCAATATAATCTACAATAGCTATTCTGTTCAATTTCTCCATGTAGTCCAAACATCTAAATCCATTATCTTTAAGCCACCATGGATTATGTGGGTTGTTTTAATGCTGTACAGTTAGCCAAGAAAGTTTTTTAAATTTCAGAGATCTTCTCTTTATCTCTTTTCCTTTCTTGTCTGTACAGAATGTTGCCAGGAGAATTGTGGTTTTTGACATCAGGATTAATTAAAGGCAAATAATCAGGAATAATGAAAATGAAGTTGAGGGGAGAGGGAAACTGATACAGACTTCTACAAGAAATTGCAGGGCTTTAAAAATCACGTTTGAAACTTTGTAATACCACTGAGAGAAATAAATAAACTTTTCAGCCAGACAACACAATTGTGACTTTACAGTCACAATTATCATATTTTTTGCTCTCATGTTGTGCTGGTTTTGGCTGCAGTACAGTTAATTTTCTTCACACTGGCCAGTGCGGGTGCATGTTTTGTGTTTATGCTGAGCAGAGTAATGATAACAGAGATATTTTATTTTCTCTGAGCAGAGCCAAGGCCTTTTCTGGTTTTTTTGTACTACCACACTGATGATGAGACTGGGGGTGCATGAGAAATTGGAAGGATACACAGTCTGGACAGGTGACCAAAACCAACCAAAGAGTTCTTCCAGACTATATGAATCATGCTAAGTATATAAAGTAAGGAAAAGAAGAAGAAAGGGAGAAACATTTGGAGTGATGATATTTGACATCTCAAGTAATTTTTAGGAGAAAAGGAGACAAACAGGGTGTAATAAAAAATTGAATAATGTTAAAATTTGAAGTAGAAACTATTTGACCCAGACCTGGGCAACATAAGACGTTCTTGTTGGCCAGACATAAGAAAATTTCAGCATGACGGGGGCCGTGCTCTGCTGGAGATGGCTGAACACCTGCCTCCCCATGGGAAGCACTGAATTAATTCCTTGTTTTGCTTGGCTTGTGTGCAGCTTTTGCTTTCCCTCTTAATCTGTCTTTAGCTCAACCCATGAGTTTTCTACTGTTTACCCTTCTGATTCTGTCTCACTGGTGGAGGAGTGGGAAAGAGGCTGCATGGGGCTTGGCTGCTGGCTAAGGTTAAACTATGACAGGTGTAGAAAAGGTTGAATATATGAAGACAGTATAAAGAATGGATTTTTTATCCTTCAGGTATCAGAACTGAATAACAATTAAAAGCTAGAAGCAACAATTCTTATTGGATCAAGTTATTGCCTGTTTACCAGAGGTGGGGTTAGATTGGTCTCATTTTACATTCCATGGAATGAAATAGGTGATTCTCGCATTCAAGAAAGAGATGAGGAATGTTTACTCTGATCCAGGTTCTTCCTTTCTTCTTCTCATAGTTATTTAAACACCACAATAAGCTAACTGTACTGCAAGATTATTTCTCAGATTAATTACCACTCAGAAGTAACATTAATTATAGAAGAAGAGCATTTCACATACTGAAGAGGAAAAGTTTACTTGTACTTTTCTTACTCTAACAAAATTTTAATATAGAAGGAAAATGAAGATATTCAGACATTCTAGCAAGGACCCCTCTTAGCCATCTAACTAGTACTGCCAAGTCTCTTCAGATACCTTCTCTGAATCAAGACAAGAATGAGCATCTTGTCCTGTACAGTGCAAAGTCAGCTTCTGTTGTCTTATTCAGAGACAATGCAGGAATATCTCTCATCCCTTTAATGTATATATTCATGCTATAACGTGACAATCTCCAATGGAAGGTCAATAAAAGAAATTAGGTATTGGCGACTAGCAAGTTAAATACTGACATTGTATGTACAAAACGAATATTTTTAATTTATCATGTATTTTGTATCTCTAATAAAAGAGAAAAGAATGAAAAATAAGTCATTGTTAGAAGCAAAGGAGAAAAATAGTGTGCAATACAAAATTTTAATAATTCTAAAACTGAAAGTCGAAGGGTGTTTGCCCTAGACCTTTGCAGTACAGTATGTTCTTATTGGTTAGACATATACAAAAAGTTTTGCTTCACTGAAAATAGAAGGATGTGCTTTGGCAACTGACCATATTGATTTGTAATGGCTAAACATTTTTAAGAACTCCTTACCCAGAACAACTGACCACTCTGTATCTTAAACTTATCATCTCTTAAACATATCTTCCATGTTATTCTACAAATATGATACAATGCCTTTATTTGAGGTATTAAAATAATTTCTTCTATAAAGGAAATTGATCTGTTTAGAATGGATGAAGCACTATCCCATAAAAATGGAGGCCTAATGGAAAAGTGCACGGATCATATTAAGCATATTGCCCAGAGCAAATGTCTATGCAAATGGTACAATGCCTACCTAAAACATACTATTAGCAAGATATAGACTCATTAAGAAGTTTCCTTTTTCAGTTCCTTGCTGTAACTTCAGAGGGAATGAATGGTCTTTTTCCACCAGTAATTCTTTACCACTGGAGAATTTAAAATCTGCTCAATTTTTGGGACTCCTTGTTGTTAGCAGACGTTTTTGAATCACCGCATCCTCAAACAGGTTGTGCACTGAAAATGGAAAATATGGAAACTGGAAATTGACATGGTTTACAAAAGCCTTAGACATAATCTTTCTCCACTTAGTAGCTCAAGCAGAATATGCAATTATTTTCACGTTTTCCAGGAGTATTGGTTTAGTGTTAGATTGCCGTAGCTCTGTCCATGTGCAGTGCACTTTAGTTCTGTCATTCAGAACTAGCTTAGTGAATATGTTAGATTTACTTTGAAATTTCATAAAAGATTATTGAACAATTCTAGTCATGTAGAAAACAATTACTTTCCAGTTAAATGTGCCATAAAGTTTTCTAATTTCTTGTCTCCCTATACTTTACAGGTTAGTTTCAAAGAGGGTATTACTGCAAGGGTCAGGAAGTTTGATTGCTGCCCTCACAAAGCTGTTTTAATAAACCCAATTGTTTGGATATTTTTCAGAATACCATCTTTCACAGAAGTTTGTATAGAGGTATGATATAGACGAATACACTCTGTAAGCAGTAAGACTTCTGCTGGAGAGTACAAAGTTAATCACAATTTCTAACAGAAAACTTGTTTTACTAATGAAATTTTGAAAGTACTAGGTTTTGTATTAATAGCTATGTATTCTCTTCATAAGTATTTACATCTACTTTGTAATTACTCTGTGATGTAGGAAATTTTTTGTCTAAACCTTGTAGACAGAAAACAGGCAAATGAGATATTAATGTCAAAAAGGGGAAAAACCCTTAGTCATTGTCAACATTGCAATGCTATTGTTACAATACACGTTTTGGTGCCTATCTTTCAGAAAATATCTTTCTGGAACAGCTATGTCAATCATGAGGCACAAAGATGATAAATTCAGAGAAACAGAAATAATTTCTGGTACATAGAGGATGAGAAATTACCGCAAAAGTTTAAAAAACACAGAACAAACCATAAATATCTATAATTCCTATGCCACTGATATTAAACGCCCTTCATGGGACTTCTTATAAAAATACTTAGAAGTTCATATTTCTGCACAGATTTAATGAGCATTCTATGTAATTATTTTTATATTTTTAATTTTTTTTAGCTTGACTTATTGTTCCCTCTCAGAAAATGAGGGGTTTGACAAATATAACGTCCTCCAGTATTTAATATTTTCAGTGTAGTATCACATAGTAACTTTTAAGTAAAATGCTGAGGTATCATTAGGTTAGATAGAGTGTAATGTGAATTGAGAATTGGCAAGACTGTGAGGATCAAAGGTCTATGAACAGTGGCACAGTCCAGCTGGAGGCCAGTTACAATGGGATTCTGTCACAGATCTGATCTGGGATCAGTATTGTTTCACTACTATTAAATATTTGTTTAATTGTTTTAATTACAGCCTAGATGATTGGATAAATTGCAACCTCAGTGAATCTGAGGATGAAACCTAGTCTGAAAAAGTGGTCAATGCACTGGAGGACAGAGCTAATATGCAGAGGGGCACAAAAAGGCTAGAGAAGAAAGCAGAAGGAACTGCACGAAAATCACCTAAAGCAAAAGCAAACAAAGCCCAGCTCCTGAGACAGACAAAGCCCTGCAGCAGAACAGGCTGGGACTGACTGGGTAGAAGCAGTTCTGCAGAAATATCTCTGAGGACAGCAGGTTGGCAGTGTCCCCATGCAGGAATGTAGCCTTCTGTCTGGTGTTGCACAAGTAGTGATGGAGTCAACAGATATGGGAAGGGGTCTTGCCCTGGCTGGACCTCCCCTGCATGTCATTGTCATAATGGTGTGTGTCCCTCAGAGGCCACTGAAGCAATCAGGACTGGAGCACTGGACATCCAAGGAGAGGACTGCAAGATCTGGATGTGCTCAGCCTTTAGGAAAAGGAAGGGTGAGAGAAAGCATTGCTATCCTCAGGTGTCAAATGTGAAAGTATAGAGAAGATAACCTGTCTTTCCACACTTATCAAACAGCAGAATGGGGATATCCAGGAACATTTTTTTTTTTTTCCACTGGGAGTAAGTTGGATTCATGACCATCTAAAGAACATGAATGTGTTCATGAATGAGAGACCCAGTGAGATGCATCCCAGAATCATGAGGGAATTGGCTGATTTAGTTGCCAAGCTACTCTTCATGTTATTGGAAAAGTCATGGCAGTCTGGTGAAAACCCAGGTGACTGGAATAAAAAGGAAAACAATCAACCATCTTAAAAATGGCAGAAGAGAGAACCCTGGGAACTACTGACTTGTCAGCCTACCCTCTGTGCCTGGGAAGATCAAAGAACAGATACTCCTAGAAGCTATGCTAAGGCACATGGGGGACAGGGAGGTGATTTGAGAACTACAGATGTCATGTATCTGAACTTCTGTAAAGCCTTTAAAATGGTCCCCTACAAGGTTTTCTCTCTCAACATCCTGCTCCCTATGGCCTTAAGTTGATGCCTCCTGTGTGACCAGTTGAGGCAGCCCACTGTTTACCCCACCCAGCCCGACCTCCACAAAGAGATATGCATTTGATGGGGGGACAGTTAAGTGCAGAGAAATTGTTCAGAAAGTGACATCCAGAGGATAGTGGTCAATGACTCACTCTCTAAATGGAGATCAGTAACAAGTGGTGTTCCACAGGTGTCTGCATTGAGAGAAATCCTTTTCAACATATTTCTTAATGACACAAGACAATGGGTTTAAATGCATCCTCAGCAAATTTGCAGATTTGTTGAGTTGTATGGTTTACATATCTGAACATGGGATGCCATTCAAAGGGACCTGGGCAAGCTTTAGAAGTTGGACCATGAGAATCTCAGGAAATTTATGAAGACCAAGTGCAAGGTCCTGCAGCTGGGTTGGGGTAACCCATGGTTTTTCTAAAGACTGAGAGATGAACAGATTGAGAGCAGTGCTGATGAGAAGGTCGAGAGGGTGCTACTGGAGGAGAAGCTGGACATGACCCAGTCAGGGGCACTCACAGCCCAGAAAGCCAAACATGTCCTGGGCTGCATCCAGAGCACCGTGGGCAACAGGGTCAGGGAGGGGATTCTGCCCCTCTGCTCGGCTGAGACCCCACCTGCAGGGCTGCATCCAGCTCTGGGGTCCCAGCACAGGAAGGACCTCTTGGAATAAGTCAAGAGGAGAGCCACCAAATATTATTAGAGGGATGGAGCTCCTCTCATATGAAAAAAGGCTAAGAGAAATTTGATTGTTCAGCCTGGAAAAGAGAAAGCTTCAGGATGACGTAATAATGTCTTCTGCTATTTGGAGTGCACCTACAAGAAAGATGGAGAGAAACTTTACAAGATGGTGTAATGACAGGAGAAGGGGAATTGGTTTTAAACTGAGAGAGAGTAGTTTTAGATTAGATGTTAAGAAGAAATTCTTTACTGTGAGTGTGGGGAGGCATTGGAGCAGATTGCTCAGAGAAATTGTGGACTCTCAGTTTCTGGAGGTGTTCAAGGGCAGGTTCAATGAGGCTGTGGTCTAGCAAAAGGTTTACCTGCCTATGGCAGGAATGTTGAAACTAGATGACTATTTAGGTCCTTTCCCACTCAACTCACTCTATGAATCTTTGAGTCTATGAACACAGAGATGTTCAGTGAAACAAGAAGAGAGGACATACGAAAGTGAGGTCACCTATGCATAAAAAGAATTTTTTTGCATGTTATGGGTAGTCAGAGATTTGAAGAGGTTAGTCATAACAGCTTTGAAACAGTCATTTTGATTTTATGCAAAAAATCAATGAGGGAAAGAGTTCTAAAGAACTTGAATGAGTTGTGCTTTCTTTGAGCATGGAACCAGATAATGACCAGAAAAAAATTTTGAAGTATATTTTTCCATGACTCCAGATAACAGAAAAGTTATCTCCAGTGTGGTTATTTTCTGTGGCTCCCTTGCAACATGTTGCACTGTCTGGAATTGCATCTACATCTGACAACCACACAAATTTTTTTATTATTTTCAAATAATATGTCTCCAAAGCTTAAATTTCTCTTAATTCTCTTTCAAAAGCTACCTGGGCTGTACACACACAGACATCTGGGACTAAAATCACTGATCATACAGTGATCATATGGATTCACAGATAAGGAAAGAAATCCTTTTGGAGATGAAGTTTATCTAGTTTTTCTCCATATTTTAAGTGTTATGGGGTTTATTCTATACTTTCTCAGGTACTTCTGCCTGATTGTTGCAAGCTCGATGACACCCTCAATACCCAAGAAGTTTTCTAATCATGTGAATGTATTGTGAAATAGTAAGATTACTGCCTTTTGAAATAGAGTAAAATGCATTTATATTTCAAGACACAAGACAAGAACTAGGTACCATGCTGGATGTTTCAAATTTCAGGTATATGATCCTGACACTATGTTTATAAATTATTAAGTAATATAATCAAGTGATTTTCTTGTTACTAAAACTGGAAACTAATTTAAAAAACAACGAAACCACAGATAAACTTTCAAGCTGGAGAGAATTATGTCCATTTTGAAAGGCATGTGGTCTTAAAAATGCCATCTATGCTAAGAAGTAAAAATCTCTGTATAACATAAAATGAATTCCCAAAGTTATAATTAAACACTGCACTCATTGCTGATTTCTGTATTGACAACTCAACCACATAAACTCTCGATTCCTGTGATTACCTTTGGGTGCCCCTTTGCAACATAATTTTAGAATACTGCTATCCATTAATCAAACCACACCATGTCAAGGAGCTTTTAAGCATCACAAAACAGTTGAACTTGAAAATGTCAGTATTTGGTGGGATGTAGGGATATGAGGCCTTAAAGGATTAAAAGATATTAAGCAGAGAAGAAGAATGAAAGATAAATGGATATACGTGTGTGTAAGGAGACTGAAAGCCCTGTCTATGCAACTGCATACAAGTTATTTATGTATTATAGTAACTCTTCACTATGTTTTTTTGCTTCCACTAAGTTTGTTTTGGGGGAAGTGTTCAGCAGGATTAAACTATGCATGCTACAATCAACCAAATGTAAGATATCATTGAAAGAAACAGTGACAAGGTAATTAATGCTTTAACTCACTCTGTGAGTTTTCAGTAATAAATAATAAGTAGAATTTCTCTTGTGGGCGAAACACACATTGACAGCTGCATTTTGCTGCTGCAAGTTGAAAGACTGGGCTATTTGCTCTCTCTTTTTTTTTTTTTTCCTCTGGAATTATCTTAATGAAATGAAAACAGCAATGGCATGACTGTTGTCTGATATATAGAAATGTGATACAGCAAAGTTTGCTTCTGGGTATTTCACTACTTATTTGGTTGAATAAAAGATACATGATGTCAAACACAAGACCTAAATCACCTTGTGTTCAGGTGTCTTCTTACTGATCAGCAACCTATGAGATAGAAAAAAAGCTTTGACATATATCTCCTGAAAATTATTTGTGGCAGAAGACTGTTTTGTCTGGTGGATTTGCACAACAGTTTAGTAACATTTTCAAGCATTTCTCTTTCCTTATGCAGAGCTTCCTTCAAAGCTCTGGCATAGCATTGTACTTACTTTACAGCAAGGGACAAACCTCTAGTGATTTGAAGCTGCTGACACCTTCTTTTAGCAGTCTTGTGATGGTGCTTATTTTGCATCACAAAGAAAGTCCATATTCATTACAATTTATACTAAAGGCTGCATTTTTGTCTGCAGATTTATGGAAGATTTTAAAAATTCAAACTGCATATAGGAAAAGCATTTCATGGACTTAACATACCTTATCCATAAAGGGGAAAAGCTTAGCAGTTTAGAGCAACTGGATATATTTACCCATTTTATAGAAAGCCAATAGAACTGCCTGCCTAGGTGAAGTGAAAGAATTAGAGGAAAAGATATGTATCAAAGATGCTTTTTCAGCATCAGAACTCACATGGTATTTTTCATAGTATTTCTACCTCAAAAGCATAATAAAATTTTAAAATATTTCTTGTATTTCTACATTTTAATTTAATTATATTTATAGTCTCTGCTTTCATCAACTATAAAAAACACCATATATCAAAATAAAATACAAATGTTCTGACCACCTGAAATGGCTTCAGTGGCTAGTAGTCTGAAAATAATAACCTTCCTACAAAAACTTTATGCTGTTTTAAATTGGTCCCCCATGCTAGTATTTTTTTGTCTATAAGGTAGCAATTCAAACATCTTATCTAAGCAGAGCATTCAAAGAAAAGAAAAATCATGAGAAGACTAGAGATTACTCTGCTGGCCTGAGACATTCCTTAACTACCAATCTACTGTTTGTTGAATATGGGATAGAAATAGGTTACTCATCTCCTTCTAATGTGAACAGACTGAAGTATCAATTAGTGCAAATAAAGCTATGACCTCTATTTTAAAAATTAATATGGTACTATTGAACTGAGGAGTTATTTCCATAGTGTTTTTTTAAAAATAAATGTAAGGCTTACATCAGATGTCATCAAAATGTTTACAACAAATTAGTGCTTATTATCAAGCTATTGGAAGTGCATGTCAGTATAGTATTTGCTAAAGGTAAACAAAGAAGCACTTTATTCCAATACTATGATTGCCAAATGTTTCTCTGAAATGAATCAAAAGTAAGGTTCTGGTAAATACTATAAAAAGAAATTACAACTATATCTTAAAATACATATTTTAAATACTCCAGGTTTCTAATGCAAAACACTTTACCCAGTCTAACAGCATAGTATAAAATTCTAGATAGCCTATGCTTCTATAACAAATGCTTCCAGATCATCTCCTCATCTGTAATGTTTTCCATTTTGCTTTCTTCCTGTACTTCTCTGCGTCTCATCTGCCTATACATATCAAGACCTGAGAAAGTAAAACATGAGAATATTGAAATAAGGAATAGAAAGAATATTAGCTCTTCCTTGCCTTTGTTCCAAAGCTGCCCAGCTGACCCTGGCACAGGGGCAGCTCTGGAGGTTCCGTCTTTAGCCTCGCTGCTATTATGGAACTCGTGGGATCTTTTCACTGAGAAACCTTTACAGACGGTGAAAGTGAGGTAGAAAGAAGGTCCCAGCTCCCAGAGTTTGGAATGTGGGTTTTATTGTTCCATGGTGGATGGTGGCCAGTCAGGAGTCCTGACCTGGTGTAATTCTCCGGCAGCAGGGCATCTCACTGCCTCTGCACCGTGTTTTTATGGGGGGGAGGTCTCTACAACAGATAAGAGCGGAATCCAATGAGAAAAATACAGAGGATGGTACAGGACGGGACAGACAGCAATTATCACCACTGGGAGAAGAGGGTGGGGGGAAATCTGGAAATCAGCCAATAATTTGACCAACTTCTCAGAACTTTCTCGAAGAAGGGGAAAGGTTTTGGGTGAATGACAGGGCTTCAGGGGGTGGGAGATTTTAACTGACACATACAAACTTCAGGAAAAAACCAAAGGGAAGTTTTGGGCAGGGGTTACAGAACAGACCATTTACTTAAACTAAACAATAGTTAATAAATATAAAAAAGGCTAAAATGCACCACCACCAAAGAAATTATATATCTTTACGCTTTTCTAAGAAAGGTTATTGTAGCTGTAACACAGCAAACATGGCTGCAGTAGTCTGAAAGTCAGCTGGGCAAATGAAGATAAATCAAACCTGTTTTGATCTTGCCAAAGTCTCCATTTCGTTTAGTATTTTGACACAAACAAAATATTTTTATCACTCCTTGATCTGAGGAATTCCTTTAGGCTTGTGCATTTCCTGTTTCTAATAAAACAGTATGCTGATGGTGGAATATGTATGTCTCTAGATAAGGTGGAAAACAATGAAGTGTGAATAAAGACTTCCTGCTCCACCAACATATGAGGTACTAAGAAACAGGTGGCATTTACTTCACTACTGGCTCTAGCCATATCTTATATAGCAAGAAATTTAGAGGTCCTTTTTGTCAGGTTCATGAAGGCATGATTCTATGTCTTGAAATTCTTCACTCTTTCTTTCTGCTCCCAGTTATTTTTTGCTGGTTGTTTCCTGATAGACCTATCACAGAACGACTGACACTGACCAGAACACCTTCACATTGCCTAGACACTTCCAGGAAGGTTTCAGTGTCTCCACAGATGGGAATACTACAGCCTCTTGAGGAAATCCATTCCATTGTTTGATAACCCTCACAATGAATTCCCTTTTTCTTCTGTTCAGAATTATTTTCACATATCTCAGTTTGTGTCACTTGCGTCTTGTCTTGTCTTGTCTTGTCTTGTCTTGTCTGTGGATACCACTGAGAAGTTTGTTTTTTTCTTCTTAATATAGTCCCCTAAATACGTATACACCTGAAGAAGAGCCTCCTGAGCCTTTCCTCCAGGATGTACACTCACAGGTCTCCCAGCTTCTCTGCCCTGTGACAGATGTTCCAGCCACTTCATCATCTTCATGGTTCCCCAGAAGACTCTGTCCAGTAAGAAAGAATGTAGAATAGTTTGAGGTAGAAGAGATATTTTAAAGGTCATCCAGCAGTGATCAGGGACATCTTTGACTAGATCAGGCTGCTCAAAGTCAATGTGACCTTGAATGTTTCTAGGGGTGGCGCGCACATCTGGGCTTCTGGGGTACCACATCTCTGGACAACCACTGCTAGTGTTTCATCACCCTCATTGTGAAATACTTTTTTTTTATATTTAACTTAATTCAAAATTGCCTTTTATCCTGTCACTATAGGACCTTGTTAGAAGTTCCTCTCCACCTTTTTTTTAGGGCCCCTTTAAATTCTGGGAGGTTACTATAAGGTCACCCTGGAATCATCTGTTCTCCAGGCTGAACAACCTCAGCTCAGCCCATTTTCTGTAAGAAGTGCTCCAGCCCTCAGATTATCTATGTGGCCTTCCTCTGGACTTGCTCCAGCTGGTCCCTGTCTTGTTTTGGAGATACAGGACCCAATGTTTCAAGTGGGATTTTGTGATAGTGGAGGAGAAGGGGACAATCACCTCCTTCAACTTGCTTTTTTTGATACATAAGTATGAGATTGGCTTTCTGGTCTTTGAGCGTACAATGCTGGCTGATATCCTTCCTGGTGTTATGGATTTTACGACCAATGAGCCAATTTTGGTTCCCAATTAATCAATTTATTAATTACAGCAAGCAAAGCAAAAAANGGCGGGCTTTTTGGGGCAGGCTCCTGAGAGGTAGGGGACCCTCGCTGGGGCTCCTCTCAAATAAACCCGTGTTTGCCCCCCCAAAAAGTCTCCCGTCTCTCCTTGCCCTCGCCACGGTCCCCCGTTGACGTCCTCGGGGGGGAAAAGACCCCACAAGGGAAAGTGAGGTCGTGCACCGTCTGTGCACCTGACCGAGCCGTACCCCAAGACTGTTGCCGGTGTGCCTGAAGCTAGTCGGGGCTGCAGGGAGAGCGCACTGTGGCAATCTCCGTCCCGCCAACTGCCGCGCGCTCCGGGTCTCGGGCCGTCTCTTTTATACAGTTCTGTTTCCGGGTCTTGTCTCAGGTTGTCGTGGCATTCTTGATGCATTCTGCGCATGCTTGTCCCCTCTTGCTAGGCTAGGGGTCTCTTAATCTGCCTTTGACCGTTATCGCTTGGCCGTTTCCGCTCGATGTTCTTTTCGCAGTCCCTGACATTCCTTTGCAGTCCCTGAGATATTATTTACGCAAGCACAAAACTTCAGCAAATATGCATACCTCCCTTTTTCTTTCCTTGACCCATACCCGGGATTCGGGATTTAATGAGCAAAGGCATTCTTTATCACACTGGCAGGACTGCTCATAATCTATTCGTCCTCCAGACTGAGTTTGTACTTGGAGTTGTCTCAAACCAGGTTCAAGACTTTGCACTTGGTCTTGTAACACCTGGTGATATTGCCATGTGCTCACTTCTTGCCATGTGTCTCTTGTCCCTCAGTTGTGTCAAATGCATCACTCAGCTTGGTACCATCTTTTAGTTTCCTGAGAGTTTCAATGGCTCTCTCTATGTCATTGGTGAAGATATTAAAAAGTACTGGTCTTGAACCCCAGAGGGACACCCATTTTCACTGATCCATCTGGACATTGAGCCACTGACCACTAGCCTCCAAGTATCACTTTCCAAACAATTTCTCATCCACTGAACAGTCTACCCATCAAATGCACATCCCTTCAATTTAAGAGAGAAGGACGTTGTGGGGGACCATTTTAAAGGCTTTACAGAAGTTCAGATACATGGCGTCTGTAGTTCTCAAATCACCTCCCTATCCCCCATGTGCCTTACCATAGCTTCTAGGAGTATCTGTTCTTTGATGTTCCCAGGCACAGAGGGCAGGCTGACAAGTCAGTAGTTCCCAGGGTTCTCTCTTCTGCCATTTTTAAGATGGTTGATTGTTTTCCTTTTTATTCCAGTCACCTGGGTTTTCACCAGACTGCCATGACTTTTCCAATAACATGAAGAGTGGCTTGGCCAATTCCCTCATGATGCTGGGATGCATCTCATCAGGTTTTATAAAGTTCAGGTTCCTCAACTGGCTGTGAAATTGATCTTGTCGTACAGGGGGAGGACCTTTGCTCCACCAGCCCCTATTCTGAGGTGAATTCACTCCAGAGGTGTGGGAAAAGAAGCTGCAACTGTAGAATAAAGCAAGAAATTTGTTGAATACCTCAGCCTAATCCTTTACTGTTTTTACCTGTTTACCTGCCTTGCTCATAAGGGGGATTACTTTCTTTATCCTTCTTTTTCTGACTAGCACACATGTTATTTCTTACATCTCTTTCCAAGTTCAGCTCCAGCCTCACCTTGACATTTCTCACCTTATAGATACACAACTGGACTGCATCACTATACTCTTCTAAGTATACCTGTCTCTAATCAACCTGTCCCTACTTTCACTGCCTGTGCCTTCCCTTCCTTCCCTTTAGTTTGACCAGTAGGTGCAGCCACATCCCTCTTGTGTGAGGCAGCCCAGAACTGACCACTGCACCCAGATGTGTCTCATTTGAGTGGAGTACTGGGGAAGGACTGCCTCTTTTGATCTGCTGGCAGTGGTCTTGCTAATGTGTCAGGGTGGTGGTGGTGGTGTTCCTTCTTGCTTCTGGGGTATATTGCTGACTCAGGTTAACTTGCTGTTCCCCAGGTCCAAAGGGTTTTTCTCTGCACAGCTGTGTACAAGCTTACAGGCCACCAGCATGGGTTTATTTCTTCCCAGCTGCAGGGGATGTCCCTCTATTTTGTTGAGTTTAGCGATGTTGCTGTCTACTCATGTTTCCAGTTTTTCCAGATTTCTATGAGAGGTAATGCATGCATCTGGTATATCATCTGCTCCTTCCAGTTTTGCTCATTCTGTAAGAGATTGTCTTTCTAATATAATCAGTGACTTCATCTCAGTGATTGTTGTGCTGCTTCTTACAAAAGCTTGTGGTGCTGCATATTTCAGTTCCTACCTAAATACGTGAGCTTGTGTTTTCACTTATGGCTATTATATTTTCATCTGTCTCATTACACAAACGCATTAAATGGCTTCTGCTCATTTACACTGGCAGAAAGACAGCTGTTATGCTACCAACTCTGAAGAAATCAAATCCAACTCATTCCAAATCACAATCCACTATTTTACTGCAGTATTTTAAAATTCACTTGGATCTTCTGCACAAGTCTGTCAAGAATGACACTAAAAATCTTGGCTTTAAATTTGCTTGTATTGAAATTAACAGGCATCTTACCATTAATTCCACTGGAGCTACTAAGCCAATGGTAAGGGCTTAGGAAAAATCCTGCCATATGCGATTTTTAAATATTCATAACTGAGATAAGTAGAAAGCTTATTTCTTTTCAAGACTGTGTTATTTGGTTTGTTTGTTTGTTTCGGGGGTGGGGAGGAGGGTGAAGGCTTTATTTGCCCCAGTATTCTGTATTAAAACAGAAAGCTTACCCTTCTAGAATTTCTCAGAATATTACCGTTTGTTTTGTTTTTTTAAAAAACATTTAAGAACAGACAAAATTACTTTTTTTCAATGAACAAGCAAAAAGTCTCAGGAGTTTTAGATAAAATGTGATATGGAGTTTGAGCATGAAAGTGCAGTCTATGCTTCTATACAACATATATGATTGTACATGTTGGGAACACATTGAAGACACAATTGCTACCTCCTTCTCCATTCCAGATTTTTGGAGGAAATCTGATCATCTATCATGTCTTAAGAATACCATTATCCATACCCAATTCTACATACAGCCTTTAATTTTATTTTTTTTTGTAGTATAATCCAAATAAATAAGAAGCAAAGATTTAAATAATAAACGATAAGAAACGTTTATCAATTTTTTATGGTTTTTTTCCATGTTACTTTTACACTTGAAGCAAGAACTACAAATTAATTTTTAAAAACTTCTTGCTTAAAAATATTTGTTATAAGAATATATTTACTTTCAACATATGAACACCAGAGTTATTTTTCAGTAGCAGAATACCTCAGCTTATATTTTGGTAATATGATCTGATCAACTTGTTGACAAGAAACCAAAATATGATTTTCAGTCTTGTTATTTTCCTACATCTTGGGGGTCTGCCTTATTTTCCTTGAGGAATAGGATGAACAGCAAACACATATCTTATTCAACAGGTAATTCAAAAGCATTTTTAAAACCCATCAAAAACATAGTTAATGAATTATAAATATAATGGAGTTTTACTTTATGGAGTATGAAATAAATACTCTGGGGATGGAGGCATGCACTTTAGATTCTCAGACTTGGATTTGTAGATTTTTTTTTTAAACTCTCAGTTAGGAGAGAAACACAGGATGTCCATTAAATTTATCTTTACTTGTTGTTATTTTATTGCATTGAGTTGTGACAGATTTAACTACCTTTGAATGCCATTACAGGTTAATTACAGGTTAATCAGTGTTCAAACAGAGAGTACTGACAGTAACTACATTCTTCTTTTTCAACATCTACCAAATCTTTCCAAGTAAAGACCACCCTTTGCAGATTTCCTCTTACTATTCTGAGAAACATGCATTTATCTAGAAGCTGAGGTAAAATGCTCCTTGTTAATAAAATAAGAAAATTCTGACAGTGAGAAGACTTTGTTCTCAATGCTCTGTTTTAGGACCAGTGCCCGGAGTCATTATTTACTTATATGTTTCTAAACACTCAGCCAAAGTAAAACACCATTTGTTTTCTTATAGCCATTAGTTCAAACTGATGCAATCTGTCTATAGAAAGTATTGTGAGTTTTTCCCTGCGTACTAAAGGGGCAGAAAACAGCTGCACTCCATCCTTACTGATGTTAAAGCAATGTTTCTCTTTAGTTTCAAAGTTTTGAAAAGAAAATCACTACATCAAATTCATATTTATATACAGTATTGTAGAATTATTCAATATTTTTGCTTTCTTCATGCTTTGCCTCTGCTTATCTCAGTGTTTTAGTTTTGCTGCCACTTGGAAGCATGCGATTGACTGATATAAGACATGAAGGAATGTGACAAAGAAAGTCATCAAGTGCCTTTACATCAGCATCTTTTCCAGATGATGTGCTAAAAAAGGTTCCGCATCAGGAATAGTGTCTTGAAGAGAATATGTAATCTATATTTACACTTTTACTCACATATAACTGCAACTGCCTTTTTCCAAAATGCCCGGCCACCCTGGCAGCGATTATATTGGAAGGAATCTATCTATGGCCGTGCCATTCCCGTGATTCCTGTGGGTTCTCGTGACCCAAAGACAGCCCTGGAGATGGCTATGGTGGGGTACAGAGAGAGTGACTCAGCCAAGGGTCGAATCTTTAGGCTTTATTGTCCTTGGTGGGGAACAACAGGGTCCAAGGTCTGACTCGGTGGAAAATCCTCAGCAGAGCCCCTGGCACCCCCTGACTCTGCTTTTTAAAGGGGGGTGGGTCACAGAGGTGAGTGAAACTGGGGTCCAATGGTAGGGGAATATGGGATGGCTTGTGGCAGGACAGACAGCTGTTATCACCAGTTGGGATAAAGGGATAGNATTAAGAAGTTCTGCATTTTGTAGAAGTAACATCTAGTTTTAAGTTGTCTTATTTCCTTTCAATTTCACTATTTTCCATGTCTCTTCTTCTTTTTTTCACACTCCTGAAATTAGAAAGGTGAACAAATATATATTTGTTGTGTTTAGTTGGTAGAGACACAAAATTTGGATATATAGGGAGTGATAATTTAGCTGCCTTTATGTAAATTGGAAAATACCAATTTCTTTCTTCAGAATTCAGCAAACACTTCAGACCCTTTTAAATGCAAAGGCATTTTTTTTTCTCTTTTATATTTCTATGCTATTTTGATTGTTGTTTAAACTAAAGCTTTTGCAAAACAACAAAATTCTCTATTTCAAACTCTAGGTATAAAGAAAAAATACTTGAATGAAAAAAAATTAACAGACTGCATGAATTTGACAATTTTCTTTTGAATTGTTTATAAGTAAGTATGGTTACAAAGTGGATTTATTTTAGTTACCAGCAGACCAAACCACAGCCGCTGCTGTGTGACAGAGGACTGCGCTGTAGATTGTATTGTATGGACAGTAAGCACCACCACTACCAGAGATTTTCAAAGGGTCTTACAGAATGGAAATATTCACCTTGGATTCAGACAAGATGGGTAAACAGTAAATGGCAGACATTTTTCGGCTTCACTGCAGGGTGACATGTATTGGTCACCCAAAGTACCCACCACAACTGACAAATCAGTGGTGGGCTTTCTTCTTTCATGTAGATTTTATTGCATTCAAAATTTTTTTGAGAGATTGGTTATTGGATAACAGGCCACACAAAAAAATTATTCAAGACTACTTAATGATGTCCTGTTACTTGGGTGAACTTTCCTTTTCAAATATTGCAAAATCTTGCCTTATGAATTGTTTAGGAAATGACGAGCTATGACCTTTTACTTTTACACTGTTCACTTGCTTTTAAACTTGTGTTCCTTCATACTAGGGATTAGGTTTCAGCAGATGGCTGAGTGAATCTAAGATGTTTGCAGAGAGAGGTTTTCTTATGCTGTTTGTGGCTTGGTAATTCAAGTGTTTTCCCTGTCTTTACTCTGCTACTATATTAGGCAACATAGCTCACTAACTTTTTGGAATACTGTGTCAGAAAAGATAAAACTCTACTTCTTCTTTATTGTGCTGAACAGTACATAGTATACACTGTTAGTGTAGCATATATGCAAATAATATAATCAGAACAAGCAAGAGACAGTTGAGAAGAGAGAAGATTATAAAAAGGGAAAATTAATACCTATCTCTCTTAACTGATATGAAACAGATTCATATACCTGAACATAAATGACAAAACTGATTGAAAATTATGTGAGTGAAAGGAGAATGCCTTACACATCCTGCAGAAAGCATATTTTAGAGTAGAAAACCAGCATGACACCACTGAAGCAGTTATATTTATAATCTATCTCTGTGATAGGTGACTTTCATTTTTTCCTCCTTACTGCTTTTCACCAAAATCAGTTTTAAAAAAATAATAGTTTTATAATATCTAACTTTCACATAGCAAATAGAAATTAGATACTTGAACTACAAGTGTATACTTTGCCAACAAATCAGGATTGGAAAAAAAATCATACTCAAGATTTATCTATTATCAACATGGGTGGAATTCGCCCTTTTACGTAGAAAAAGTTTAGAACATATTAAAAAGTGTTCAGTATGATTATAAGAATAGAAGAAAACTTATGAAGTATTCCACAGAAGAATGATAATTCCACTATTCTTTACTTCACCATGTGTTTCATTTTTTTATTAAGGAAGTATTGCAAAATGACTATATATTGTCATTACGTCAAAGAGAAGATATTTTGGTAGTGACCCCCATTAATTTATTTCTGTTTAATAACATTTTCACTGCAAAATCCACTAATGTTATTTTATCACAAAATCAGTTAAATATTTTTTTTCAGAGGAAAAAGAAAATACATTGTCTAGTTCTACACATCTTGTTGTAACATTCCTGTTGTATTTGGTATGTTTTAATTTTCTGAAGAGATTATTATTGGCAAAGGATTAGCTTTTCCCTAAAGCCAGCACAAGGAACAATAACAAAAAAATATTTAATTTTTTTTTGTAATATTTAAGTGATCAGACTCATTTTTTTGAGTCAGCTGACAAACCATGAATAACACAGGCAAACCTTGAAAATTAGGTTCCAAAAGCCATAACAGCTACCTGATGTAAAAATAGTGTGGCAGATCAAAACTATACAATTTTCTCATTAAAAGTTTTATTGAAATGTTTATGTTTCAGCAATTTTTTCAATAGTAATAGTCTTCAGATATGCACTGGTTTTACTTCAAGACTACTACCTATCATGGAATAGCCAGCAAATATGGATAGAATATTTTAAATTATGATGCTGAACTACAGAATAAACTCC
>VWYP01015462.1:0-23715 GCA_013400435.1 Pycnonotus jocosus
AAAAATAAAAGATTATTAAAAATAAATAATTATTAGAAAATTAAAGGAAGAAGGCATGCAGCACTGAGCAATTTAGGAAATTCAGAACAGCCAACAGTTACTGGCACATAGAGATAGCAAGGAGAAAAGACAGGTCTTGAGTCAGAAGACAAGTTTCACACCTGAAGTGCCTGATGATTCAGGAAGAAAAATATCTGCAGTTCAGGAAACTCCTAAAATGTTGTAATAGCCCTGAAACATGCCCAGGAGAAAATTCCACCCTCTGTTATAGACTGAGCACACTATATCTATGGAAATGAGTGACATCTGTGACAGAAAACTGCTTTTAGGAATATATTCCTAGATGGAAACTGTTGAAGACTTTGCTGATAACTAGAAGGCCTAATCTGTCTCTCAGCAAAGTAGTTTCTGGTGCTGTTTTTTGAGGAGGAACAAAGTAATGGAAAAGGTACTGCGTGATGTCTGTCTCAATATGCAACCTCTGACAGACCTAGCTGGTAACCTAGAAAATGTCTTCAAGAAAAACATGGAGCAAGTGAAAAACAGTAAATATGTATGAGAGAGAGGGAAAGGGAGAGGAACACTGAAATGTAGAGGATTTCAAATGAAGTACATTTTGTTTCTGCATCTGCTCACATACTGTATAGGAAACAGTAGGAACATTAATTTAGTGTTGGGGCATACTCCGATTTTGTGCATCTTTTCAATGCTATTTAAGTTTGTATAACTAAAGTGTAAATCTGTCATTTATGTTCCCTCTCAGACTGAAATCTGAGAGCCCAGTTTTTTCTGCCCTCCCCCCTGCTTGTACACGGACACACAGCCATCTGCCAGGTGGCTACCTAGGTAAAGAACCATGGGTTTAGAGGTGGTCCTGATTCAATCCTCACCACTGCAAGACGAAGTTTTGTGGACAGTAATGATGCTTTGAGCCTTTTTGGCTTCTCACTCTTCTTTTCTCTGCCTCACTGAGAACCTCTTAAAAACTTAAACAATAAAAATCCTTTACTTCCTGCTTCCTTTAACTTTTTCTCTTTTTTTTTTTTATTCTTTCCCCAGAATAATTGAAAGAAGAATAAATTCAAAGAATGTGATGGGTTTCAAAAACAGGAAAAAGTTTGGCAATAAAGCTCAGCAAACAGTTGAATAATTGGCATTGGAAGAGGATTTACACTACACTGGCAAAAGAGTGTTGACCTGGAAAATCAACACGAATTAGGCATTTCAGTGCAGGAGAGGGAAGGTTATGCAACCTGGTCAGGTGGAAAGAGCAGTCAAGAGTTTAATGAAAAAAAAAAAACAAAAAAAACCAAAAAAAACACCCACCAACAAACCAAAACTAGAGGATTTTACTAAACAAAAAGGAGTTTTGCTGAGAGGAATGTACAGAGAGATTTAAAAAGAAATAACATGGCAGTCAAACCAATGAAAGTTGTATCTTCTCAATGCTTAAATTGAATGGAAATAAATTTATCAGCAACATAGAAACTAACCATTTCAGACTTATTCATGGGATAGTAATCTGACAAAATACTGTTCACTAAAAATTGTAAATAATTTTTTAAAATGTAGTTTATATACTCTGTTTGAAAATAACACATTTAATAAAACAACTTTCTTGCATATGATGTTCTCCTTGTTGTTTTCCATGGTGCCAACCTTGGTGGAGATCACACACAGACTGCTTGTCAGGCCTGCTGATGATGGAGGTTCTGATTACACATAACACACATTCCCAAGGGAAGGGGAGTGAGGAGCTGTCCAGTGAGGAGAGGGAAGGAGATTTGGTTGGTAGGTCCTTAAAAGCACCAAATTAGGAACACACGGCAACATGGATAGACACTCTTTCCTGGGGCATTCATTGGATCAAGACATCTCTGAGTATGAAGGATAAGATGAAAATAACTGAAAAGCAGAACTTAATACTGGCTCAAGTGGAAGAAAAAGACAGCGCCACAGATCCAGGAGTAAATAATCATGAAAATGAGTGTGCATATTTAGTTATTCATATACTTGTGAAATCTTAGAAGACATAGAAAGGATGTAGATGTCAAGCTATCATTAAGGCACATAAACCCAGCCTCAGTATTTGCTGTCAAGGTAGTGTTATTTAAACAAAAACCATTGTGGCTCCAAGCTAGTGGCTCCTGTCCAGAAGCTTTGGCATTTCTAATGAGATTCAATAACTTAGCACCAAGTCAAAGACTGTGGATCTTTCAGGATCTACAAACATGTTTTTTTTTGGTGCTGAGCTGAAACACTTCAGTCATTTCAGTCAAATATGCTTCAAGATATGCAAACAGGTCAAAAAACAGCTGTATAAAACCCTAATTCTACTCAACTCACTCCTGCCTCTCACAAGATCATGCCACCTGTGTCAGACTTGGTGAGGAATTCTGCCACCATATGCCCATCAGACCTGGACCACAAAGTTTCCAGCTGTGGAAAAGCAGGCATTTTCAGCCAGCTCCCCACATTCACCTTCATCAGCCCTGGCAACAGAACCAGTCAGCATTCATTTCCCTGAAAACATCTAGCTAGTTCCTCCTTTTGTCCACTTCTGGCCTCTTTCCAGTCTCAGTTTGTAGAAAACACAGGTTCAAGCCTAGGTGCTCTGTGGCATAATTTGAATCTATACATCTTTTCTTCTTTGTATTTCAAAAATTAGTCCATACAGGAGCCTGAAATGTTATAGTTGTTTGTGTTGAAGCATTAATAACAGCAATTTAAAGCATTTATAAGATTTTCCCTGGCCTTTTTTATGGCTAAATATTCACAGATGTCTTCTTGTTATCTCAGATCTCCAAGCCCTTAATCATCTTCCTTACCTTTTCCTGGACATGCTCCAACATGCTCTTCTCTCTCTTACACTGAGAAGTAAAGACCTGGGCACAGCTCTCCAGGTGTGTCTCAGCAATGCCGGAAAGAGGAGAAAGATTGGCTTCCCCAGTCTGCAGGCAATGTTCACCCTAATGAGACCTAGGGTTCTGCTCACCTTTTCTGTGAGGGCATATTACTGGTTGGTGTTCAGCTTGGCTAAGGATCCTCAGGTAATTTCCTGGAAGGCTGCTTTCCAGTCAGCTGTCCCCCAACCTGCACTAATGTAAAGGAATTTTCCACCTCAAGTGCAGAATTTAGCATTTCTCTTCACTGAACTTCATGAGATCCCTGTTTGCTCATTTCTCCAACCATGTTGAGTGAATCATCTGAATGGCAGTACACCACCCACTCCTCCCCATTTTCCATTACAGCCAACTTGGTGAGCGTGGGCTCTCTCATGTCATCCAGCTCATTAATAAAGACCTTAAACAGTAGAGGGCCCACCACCGACACCTTGGGTGCAGACTGGCTTCCAGTGGTGGTGGGCTGCCACGGTGCATCGGGTCTGACTGAGGTAAAGTTCACAGCCCCACAGTGCTGTGCTTTGCACTGGTAGCTGAATGGCTGCTGATAACAGAGCAGTGCTTTTGGCTGCTGAGCAGTGCTGTCCCTCTGACATTCCTTCCCCCACCAAAAGGGATGGGAGGGGGAAAGATCCTGGGAGAGGACACAGTCAGGCCAGTTGACCCAAATTAACCAAAGGGATATTCCATACTGTATGATGTCAGCTCAGATAGAAAAGGGAGAGAGGAGGATATGGGGGCATTTGTGACTCTTCAATGTTTGCCTTCTTGAGGAACCATTACAGGGGCTGAAGCTCTGCTTCCCAGGAAGTGTTCGAACATCCCTGCTGATGGGAAGTAGAGATTGACATTTTTTCTCTTTAGATCACGCATTCTTGTTTATTTCTTTTCTTTCACTGTAATTAAACTGTCTTATCTCACCCACTAGTATCCTCCAAATTATTCTCTCTGCTGTCCCATTGGGAAAGGGAGTGATAGAGCAACTTAGTGGGCACCTGGCACTCAGTCAAGGTCAGCCCGCTACAGACTGGTAACTAGGAAGTTCAAGCAGTTGGAGTCCACGCTACTGTCACAACCAGTTCAATCCAGTTTTCAGTCAATCTCCCTAACTGGTCACATATCCAGCTATTTCTCTATGAGGCTTTTATGGGATACTGTAATAAAATCCTTCCAAAATGGAAATAAATAACACCAAGTACTTATCTGTCTTTTGCCACACCAGTTATCTCATCATAGAGAAAAATCCCATTCATTAAACTAATTTCCTCTTCATAAATCCTTGCCAATTCCTCCCAATCCTCCTTGTCCTTCACACATTTAAAAATGTTTTCCAGGATTATTTTCTCCCTCACTTCAGAAGAGATTAAGGTTAGCATGACAAAGGTAGCTTGAGAGCTGTAGGTCTCCAGAACCTTGGTCTTGACCATCTTGAAAATAGAAGTGACATTTGTTTTCTTCTGATCCTCAGGAACCTCTCCAAAACTCCATGACCTGATAAAGTTAACCAAGAGTGGCTTTGTAATTACATCAAGCCCCACCTTGGCCTAATGCATCCTAATGTCAGTTATTCCTCGTTTTGTAAGTGTGAGGTCAAGCAGAACATCTGCCTTCATCAGCTCCTTGTGCTGGTATCAGTATACTCCAGAAATTTCATTTGTGTCCCACTCTGGTGTCCCTCCAGAGACATCAGGGTTGTGAGAGACTCTCCTAATAACCAGTGACAGTGAATAAAAGGTTTCTTTGAGTTGACCTCATCAACTTCATTTTCTTGACCAGACAAGCTGTAAGAGACATTGCAACACCATGCATGTTGGTCTGCTGGATAATCCTGACCCATAAACTCTCAACTGATTCGTCATATATTCCCAGGCAGAGCTCCAAGCATTCCAGATGCATTTGCACATAAAATTAAAATGCTCATTATTTGCTTAATTTCAAATACATCTGATCAAATCTGTTCTGCATTTCTTCTCTGTTTTACTCTTCTCCCCTGCTCTAGGGGTAGTTTGGTAGAAATCATATCAAAGTGAATATATACATTCACATGCAATAGAAAACCATATTTTCTTTTTCTCTATCTATATCTGTCCTTCTAATGCTCTATATGGAATGTACAGAAGAGAGGTGGAATGAGAGAGTTAGGTGGTTTCTCTTATGGCAAAAAGAAATTATGAAGGAATAAATTCACACTGCAAGTTTACCTCCTAGGGTGTCTGACTGTTTAAAGCATTGTAGAATAGACAGATAACTCACACAAATTTACTCCATTTTAGCTGTGTGAACACCTACAGATATGAAAATTTCCTATTGTGCTTTTGAAAACCTACTAAACTTTTTCTCCTTCACAAAGTTTAGAGGGAAAAATGTAAATTCTGGTTGAAATTTAACAGATTAAAGCTCCAGATAGATCTGCATTATACTAAGCATGAAAGACGTCTTTGATTAATGGTTTGCAGTATCTTAGCTAGCATTACAAATCTTGAGTGAGCAACAAGGACATTAATGTGCAGGATGAGTGTGTAGAGAATAGGCTGCATACTCAGGAAATATTGCAGAATTTCCATGGGCCATGGAGCAGAAATCTAACGATCTTCCTTTCATCAGGCATACTTTTTAAATTAATTAGGCACAGAAATACATGCAATATTTCAAAATAATTTACCTCTACTGCAGGATTCTTAATACACTGACAGCATTGCTCTATCTCATAATGGCTTTAAAAGTACCCTTTTTCTTTTTAAAGTTTTAAAGTCTTATGCCTTTTCTTTAAAATGTGATGCTTTCATTATTGGGTAAATCCATTATGGTCTCACAACACAATTCCTAGCATCACAAAGGATATGCACAATGGCACAATTCAAGCCACAGAAAAATGCTTATATAAAGACTGTTTAACCTAAACTATTTCAGTGTTCATATTTCTTTATCTGCTTTACACTTGGGACATTATAGCTTTTGTTTTGAACCACATCTTGAATCAGAATTAGATTTGAGGAACAGAGGCAAAGACACTTCATATTTAAATTAAACCACTGTACAGTAACTGTTGAAACAATCAGCCACATAAAGGAAAAAAAAAAAATAAAACAGGAACCAGAACTGACTGTGCAAAAATCAAGATGCAAGACAAAAGATGATTTCAAGAGACCTCAGAAAATTAAATAAAAGATAATATAAGCCTTGAAAGATATTAATAAGGAACTTAGCATCACATTGTGCATATGATATAGGAATTGCCAGTAGGTGCCACTTCACACAGAGTGTGAAAAACAGTTCTCAGATGTACTGGGTAAATAAACATTCAGCCATAGAGTTTGGATGAAAGCCAGAAAACAACATGAAACTTAGACTGGAGATTCAAAAAATGAGTCTCTAATTTGGGCTTCCTTTGTTTACAGATGTTCAAACATAAATATATGTTAACTTCATTTGGATATACAAAATCAGAAATCAATTTTTAACATATTAACCTGGGCATTTACTAGAACTCTGGAATTTGGACTTCACATAGCATAATAAGATTTTATTTAAGAAATAAATTCAGGTCTTCAATGATAATCCCCATGTTACTTCAAGGCAGCATGCACAGTTCCAACCCTAAGTTCTCTGAGCTTCAGATTTCTGCAGGAATTCTTCCACTTCACTTATATGGTCATGATGAAGACTATCTCTTCTGCAATGCAGTGCCTTTTTTTGGATAGACTTGTTGGATAGAAAGTCTAGAAATGCCACATCAGAGAAAAATAAGTACCTAACTCTATTAAAATTTCATTCATGTTACCCTACATGTTTATCTTTGGAGTCGTGGTTATAAAATGCCCTCTTTCTTTCATGAACTACTTTCTGTATTAGGTGATCCCCTCTCATAGAGGCATTCTGCCTCTTACCTTGTTTTCCCTGAGCTACTTATATGATTTTTTCCTCACAAGTAAACTTGATGCCTTGAAAAGTGAACTACCAATTACTTTACGCTCAAACCAAAATTGTGTTTGGAGATGTCTGGACAACAAACCCCGCTAAGAGGCAACAAAAGGGTCCTCAGCTATTTCTATTCTATGAACAAAGCCCACTTTGTTTTGCTGCCTTATATATTCTAGCTGTAATTACTCTGCAGAACTCTTTTCCAATCTGTCTCATAACATAGTCAAACCATGCTAATACGCTCTTTAAATCTGCCACAAAGCAAGAGTTGCCTTCTTAAAAGAATCCAAGGGAAAAGTGACCATGGAAAATCAACAGAGTTTTGTTTGTTTTTTTTCTATCACAGAGATAATGCCAAAACCTTTTTCTCTTGTATACTATCCAGCTTTTTGCAGTATTGAAATGGATTGCAGCTTTTCTCAGGTGTAGTTTTTTACTGTTGGTTGGAGGGGTCTCTTATTCCCTGAGGCTTATGCACTTCAGACTATAGTACCTCAAAATTTGCATGTGCAGTCCAAAGTATTGCACCTAGTGGCACACCAAAATTATATTATGCATTGGAAAAGTTTATTGACACTGGTAAAAACTCTGGCATTCCATTTAAGTATAGCTGATCTAGCTTTCATGCTGCAAATAAAATGTACTAAAAATACAGTCAAGTTATCCGGAAACAAGCCATCAAAACATAGGACTCATCTCAAGCATTGAAAGAAATATACTGAACCTGTTGCCAATGCACTTTACCTTTGCAGATCTGGTTGAAAGTTGCAAGAAAACATTTCCAGCAATACTAAGCTCAAAGTACTCTAGGAAGAGGGATAACATATATCAAACAAATCTGGGAAAAAAAAGGAAACGGGAATATTTTTGCAGTCCTGGAATCTTAATTTGATGACAATTTAATTAACCACAGAGGTGCCAGTAACCCTCTCTAGAACAACTGACGCTGTTCTGCTAAGGCCAGTGTTTGATTCATTGGCACTTTTCCAAAGTCAAAATAAGGCAAAATAATTCCCGCTGTCAAATTCAATAGACACTTCAAAACAAATGACCACAAAGTTCTCTAATAAAAATAATGCTATTGTGTCCTCAGTGATAACACTTTGTTCTGAGAAAGTGATTGGATCTGTTATTGTAACAGATTTGTTTTCTCAGAGGACACAATTGAGCAAAAGTTTTAATTTCCTTGATCCCTACATCAGATCTTTCCCTGCATTACATTGTAGGCATTACAAACAATTCAGTTTTTTAAAAAAATGTAACTACAACACTACTGAAGAAATTTTCACTGAGTTTACAGTTCAGCAATCTTAGAAGACTAATTTGTGTGTGTGTCTCCTGCTATGTCAGACTATGTAAGGAAAACGGCATTTTTGAAATGCCAAAAGCTAGGATTATAATTGCTTTAATAGTCAGATAAAAATCAGCAATTTTTATGGTTTTGATCACACTCAAGGTATTTATCCTTTATGTAGGAAATTAATGGCCTATATTTTAAAGACAGGTTACTTTTTTTTAATATCAGGAATTATATCCAAATTGTTTTCTGTTATGTTCACCTCCGCTTAACACTGTACTAGTCCTCATTTTAGCATAAGGAAATGATACAAAAATCACTGAAGATATTCTGGGGGTATGAACTTATAACACTGAGATCTTTCAATTTCTATTTAGGGCTGCATCAAAAAACTCATTCAAATAAATGAGTCTTTGAATTGCCTGAAATGGACTTACAATTAGAGTCTTACATAAGAGCTGAGTTTACTCAGCACCTCACAGAGTAAGCTGCACAAAATAAACAATGGAAATTATTAATAAAAAAATCAAAATGCTTTCATTGGGAGTGCTTTATGTAATATCTTTGTAAAATAAAGTCCCCTTATTATGTGTACATGAAATGATTACTTGGTCTTTGGAATGAGAGGTTTATGACCTTTTATTAAATGGCATCTAAGGTTGTTTTCTCATAGACATTTAGGAATCCTTGTAGGAGTAAGTTGATGTATTTTCCTTTCAATCTATATTTGTATATATCTCCATGTTTTATCAATTTATTTTATTTTTTTAAAGTTAATTATTTTGGACCATATATTACACACGGGTTTGAAACATATTTTCCATTATTTTTAGTTTTCAGTTTTCATTATCTATTCATATAACCAACATGATGGTGGAACTAGAAAAAGCACAAATTTACTATGAAAACAACATCATACCTAACTGTCAGAAAATCAGAGAATTCTGTATTGAATTATAGTTCTTCAAAAACAGTCAACACAGCAATGTTTCAATTCCCATACATTCCAAAATAAACGTAATGAGACGTCAGATACTCGTTTTCCCTAGTGATTTCAATTGATTTCCTGAGTACTTTCAATTCTTTTTAATATCATAACTAAAATATTTTACAATTTATTTTTCTAATCTGCCATTTCAACACATGTCCTTTAAATTTAGCAGAGAGTTTTGACTCTAAAATATTTGTCTTGAAAATAACCTTCTGTGTCATTTTTCATCCTGTTTAGCAAATATCCCTATTTTCCAGCTTGCTATGCTTTGGCAAAATAACTCACAGAATCATAAAGATATTAGAATTTTTAGATCTGGAAAGACCCTAAGATCATCAAGTCAAATTGTATACTTTTCCCTGCTGAGTCTACCACTAAAATGTGTCCCTAAGTGCCACAGCCCATGGGTCCAGCATGTCCTGATCCCTCTGAAGTGCCTCTCAACCTCCAAGATCATCAACACTCACACCTAGCTTGGTGTTGTCTACAATTCATTACTATTCTGTTGAAATCTTATTAAAATACTAGAAATTCACATTGCTATCTGAATGTGTTTAGCACTATTTTGAGTCTTAATACCCTCCATACCATTTGGGATTTTTTTAATAGGAAATAATTTTTTTTACTTATCTGTTGAGTTGAAGAATTCCTATTCTGTAACATGGTTTACTTTACAGTCACTCTCCTCTCACAACACCTTGACCTTCCATGCCAAAACTACAGTTCACAAAAATAAGTGATCAGGTCACTCTCATAAATATACACCCTTCTTCTTTATTCCCGCAGTATGGAGGGAGGGAAAGAACAAATGGAAGGAAGAGAAGGAAGGAAGGAAGCAGGCAACCCAAAGAAACTAGCAAATGCCAGGGATAGCTCAGAGCAGTGGCACTAACCTTCAACTTTCCTAACTCCTGCACCAAATACAGTCTAATTCAGCCTAAATTTATAATAAAAATATGAATACTGGAAAATCTCAAATGTTTAGGATATTCGTGGTCATATTTTCTGAAATAAATCATTGTCCTTGGATGAGATCAAGAAGTCCAGCTCTGTTTCCAGTTACAAACAACAATCTTAGAAATATCAATGGTGAAAGATTGAGCTTGGAATCTTAATAGCCTCATAGGAAATTATATTAACCCTAACATCATGAGCCTACAAACAACCTTTGAATAAAAGATGAGGGGGTTATTTTGAAGAAATAACAACCAAGTTTATTTCTGATGTGGTTGCTGAGGAAAGGGCTTGACTCTCTTTGCAAATGTGTTAAATATGTTGATATATTCTGAATTTTTTGCTTTGACTTCATTTTTATTTTACCAAGGCTGATATGATTTTAGAAACTCTGGCAAATTGCCATCAACTTCCAGAAACACCAAGATGATTTAGAGAAACATAGCTGAAAAAAAACAAAGGAACCATGCCCTTAGCTATATTTTCCCACTGACGTTATCCTGTTTCCTCACAATAACCCATATCTTCACTGCACCACAATCTCACTAACCTCTGTACAGCTGCATTAATTTTGAAGCTTAAGGGCCCAAATTTCATTTTTCATGTAACACAGGGCAGAAGGGCTAAGTTAGCTGGTGCATTACCACAGCCCAGTGAATCCTTGTGCAGAGGAAGGAGCTGAGGGCTCCTAAGGACATCCCCAGGACATTGTACTTCCATATCTTTGCTATTTAGTTGTCATGGCTATGTTGCTGTCATTTCTGAAGCTTACATGATCACTGCAAACTTGGTGTTCTTCATACTGAATTGTAGCATTAATGGTTCATATTTTGAACTGCTTTGGAAACAAATATGCATATTTCAAAATATTGAAATAATAGCCTAACTAAGCTACTCATTTAAAAACATAAAGCATTTATGCTTCTGGTATCTGCATATTAGATACCAATCCACATCCAGTGTAAAGTCTAGTCACATCTAGTTTTTTTCATAGATTTGGACACATGTTCATTTGAATTGCTATTGGCAAGGTAACCTTGGTCAGTTACATAATACAGCAAGCAGGCACCACATCAGCTCAGTGAATTTTCCTGGTCTGAAATCTGGCAACTCCTTTCCTCCACCCCAAGCCATTAAGAATTCTTTTCCTCTTCTTTATTTCTATGTCTCAGACAACAATATGTGGGAAAATGGAATGAATGCACAACTGTAGGTAATGAGCTGGGACTATTGTCTCTTTAATTTAAGCTTTGATGTTAAAAATTATTGTAGCAAATTCTATCGGTTTTTGCAACTAACCCTCAGAAACTACAGTGTCTATTGTGTTGCTTGGCCATTAAAGGACAACTTCACCATTAAACACAGGTGCAATAAACACTAAAAGAACTAAATGACCTTGATGTAGTTAAAGCAAAACATACAGAGAAGTAAAGAAACAAAGGAATATTGAAATGTATTGCCTCATGTACTTTTAAATAGTCTTGAATGTTTATAATAGGTAGTCATACACTTGTTAGAAATTAGTTGTAAACAGAATTCGTGTGAATTTAACACAAGAGTTTTGTGGAGGATTTATCAGACACTGTAATCAGGAAAGAAAGCATCTTTTTCCAGGGTTTCCAAGCACAAAAGCGTTTGTCTAATTATGCAAAGCTGATTCTCCTTAACAGGCTGATTCAGAGTATTTCTGTGGAGGCATTCAAATAATTCTATATGAAACTGGATGTAGTTAATTAAATCTGCCTGCCCACAAGTTTTTTATAGAAGTGGGTAGATTTACTTCAAAATCACTGCAAATAGCAGGACACCTTGATGATGATGATGATGATGATGATGATTGTTATTGTTGTTATTATTGTCAAAATATATCCAGTAAAGCAATAATGTCTTTTCAACATGGAATTCAACATGGAATTTGGAAATGCATACTTCCAAATAATCTGTAGAAGTAGGAGAGCCATTAAAAGCACTAATAAATTCTTTCAATAGACATTTGATAGGCCATATTGTTTTTTCTCATATATGTGGATGTCCAATCTTTTTATATGCATCATTTTAAAAATAAAATATTAATAGCTTATGTCAAATATTATTGAACTTTTGAATAAAATACTAATACCCTAGCTAATTTCTAACTAATATCGCATCTGTGTTTCCATATCCAATAGCTATTAATTTCATGGCCACATATATTATCTAAATTCCCTAAGCTGACATCTCTGCTCTAGAAATCAAGAATGCCAAACCTATATTATATCCTTCAAAAGCTGCAGCAACCCATCACTGCAGAAGGCAGCTTGCCATAAATACTAGCAAGAGCTAGAGTGAAATTCCAGTAAATGAAGATTAAAGGAAACCACTTTGAAATTGGCTGAGCTGAGCAAAGTAAGGAATTCATGCACCTCCTAATGTTGTAAATCAACTTACGATATGCAGTCCCTAGCTATTTAATTAACAGCTTCATATTCTGCTTGCAAAAAAAGGGTCACAAGGACAAGATATAGAATGTGCAACAATTTCACCAAGTTCTGCATTACTTCTAAGGCCAAAATGCTGATTTTTAAAATAAATGTACCTTCTGAGATATAATCAGAAAAACTTTTCTTTTAGCTTCTTTTTAGTTTGCTATTTATTTAATTTCCTTACCTCTTTATCTGTGTGTTCATGCTCACTTCTCATATTCCTTCATAGTCTTGGTCCTGTTGTAGGTGATTAGGTCAGCAATCCCCTGGTTTGATGTACAAAGTGCAATGAGGCCTGACAGCATTCAAAATGATTGGTTTTTTAAGCTAAAGGCCATCAATTCTGTAGTTAAATGAGTATTTGCAATTGCAGCACATATATGTAGATGTTTATTCATGAGAGCTTTATGTACAAACAAGGATATGTTTACACAGTGTCAAATGTGCAATAAATCTTCACAGAAATAACAGAGGCTATTCTGAAACCCAGAAATTTAGCTTAGAAAAGAGTACTCAGCATGAAAGGTTCAGATTGTACATAAAGCAAACTTTTTTAGGTGTATGACTTGGAAGAACTTCAACAAGGAGTGTTGACATTACCTAAAAAAAAGGCTGGCAAGAAAAACAAAAATGGCAAATAATAATAGGAAATAATACAATGGGATCATTCATAGACGGTATTTTGGGGAAATAGGGATTTGTAGATCTGAATCTCTCCATCAATCTGAAAGAATTGGCTCTGCACAAGAGCCTTCTAATAATTAAAATATAGTAGGAGGCATATTTTCTTTCACATATTTTCTGAGGAAAAAAGTACAGAGAAAAACCCAAAAATTTCCTTGTCCTATCTGGAAATGAAGTGATGCTCTCTCTAAGTTTAAAATTAAGGACTACTTTCTTGCTGTTACTGTTTTAGTAGGATTCTAATCTGAATCAAGAAACTCAATTTTTTTTTTTTTTTAAATTATACTTCATATTTGACAGAATTTGGTGTTCCAGGAAATCCATTCTTATTATTGCTTTAGCAAGCCATGATTGTTAATTGTCACATGTAAATGGTGATAAGGGAAACTATATTTTCTATAATTCTAAATTTTCTATTATTCATTATACTGAATTTTTTACCTAAAATGGAAGTACTCTGGACTTTAACTGTTCCATGAAGGTTTTTCTACATAGTTAACATGGATGCAAAGCCTATACAAACAGATACAAAAACATGGCTTGCTACTAAGGAGCCATCAGAAGCACACCATCAAGCACCCATAAACTAATATACTGCCCAAATCAATGCATGTGGCTGAATATAAGGGAACTAATCAATTGCTCCTACAAAAATAACATTTCTGCTTTAGGCATATTCATGTTTCTTTCTATTATTATTTTTTTATTTTCTCTCAGTATCCTATAAAATACGCCTCCTGGCAGTATTGTTAGCAAAATGCTAAATTCAAACACATTTTGAGGAATATTCAGAGAAAATTTTATCTAGCAAGTCTGAATATTCAATTTGCTGATTTTTTATGGTCATTTAATTACCTGACATAAAGGAGAAGCAAATGGTCCATGTAGGCCATTAAGCATAATCAAGACTGTTTACTTTTAAATAGTGACTTATAGCAAATTTCTTAGGATCACTCTACAGTTTTAGAATTCTTTATGGGACCTTTCCTTACATTTTTTTTCCCCTCAGTATTTTAAGAATATGTATGTAAAACAATCTTTGGATAATTCTATGACAAAAATTATTAAAAGTGCAAAAGAAATAATTTTCTGCTATTTGAAAGAATAATTTCTTTATCAGATTAATTCTCTTTAAACCAAAGTTAGACATGAATTGGCTTTCTGATTTTTATTGTTGCTATTATTGACAATTAAAGCAACTTGCTGAAGAATGAAGTAAACATCGATGAGGCATTAGTGATGAAACCAAGAAATTTCTTAATGTTCTCAAAAGCTTGTAGGAAATGAGACCCAAGTGTCCTAAAATCTTCTTCACACTGTCTGCTCCTGGATTTGGCATTTGTTTACACTATTGTTGGAGTCCAGGGCATGCGGAAAACCCTTCCTGCTGCCCTGGGAGGTCCGTAACCCTGGCTGAGACCCCAAGAAAGCATTGCTTTTGACCTTAGTCCGTGGGAAAAACTTCCAACACTCATAAATGAGTTGAAAACAACAAAAATGTAAAATAGATGGTAGTTGAGTTTGTCACAGGGTGAAAATTTGTAGTTTTGGGTTTTTAGAATGGAAGACAGCAAGATGGACAATTTTGGGCAATGCCTTGGGTTCTTCTTCTTCTCCCCCTTCCCCATCTTCTGCTATGACGGTGGCACAAAGACATTGGTAGATGTAGAAATTGCATGTTTAGAATCAATAGTGATTATTGGCACAAAACTGTAAATAGAGTACATTTTAAGAGTTAATTGGACTAGAAACCTTTAATAGACCTTGAGCACCCTCTGTCCAGGGCACTTGGCAGTGCCTTCCAGCGTGTTAAGCCTAGTGTTGGTGGGGCACGGACCTTGAGATAAGAAATTGAATAAACATCTTTGAAGACCAAAGCTGCGAGTACCACTCATCTCTTAAATCCTGGTACAGGGCTTTGTAAGGAAAAATCCCCTAATTAGGGGTTCCCAGATTATCAAATCCAATACACTGTGATTGTGACAGTCAGGGTTCACAGTAAAGTTCAGTGTAGCTGGAAATAATCACCTGAAAAGAAAGCTGACACAGGAGAAATGTCTAGATACTTATCTGCTGGCTTGCTTGCTAAATCAGTAGCAAATTATCTAGTATGATTTGACTTCAGCCCATGGTGAAAATAAGTGTGTACTTTTTTTTAGCACCCATGATAGATATGAGTGAATATCTCTAGCCATGTATTGAAAGAAATACCCATTTCAGCAGGGGAAATGAATAGATCAAGGCCAATTACTTCTTCATGCTCTGATTCATGGAAAATGTTGAAAGAATATAGACATCTTCTTCTCTGCAGAATATGTATGTATGGACATCTCTTCCCACCCTTCAAAAAGGGTGGACATCTATGTATGGATGGACATCTCTTCCCACCTCATTCTCTTACATAGTGTGTTAGTATATGGCTAAGACTTGATAAAAACAGATAGAATGCCAGAAAGCCAAAATACTTTGCTTCATTGACCTTTTTTCTTTTAATATAAAGTATACTAAGCTGCAGGGATTGGAAGGCAAAGAATAAAGCATTATCTGTTGGAAGTGTGCCAGAAATCTTGTGTGAGCATTTATGGCTATGTTTTATCATCTGTATTGGTGCATATATTTTCTAAACTGTCCCTAAGATTTACACAAGTTCTAAAGCAAAAAAGTCTGCAACAAATGCACACATGTTGCTACCACCCCCTCACAATTATGTCCCAGTACATCTATAATAAAGATAAATATGACAACCACTAGGTATATTTCTAAGTGCTACTGGAAATTAGCTCCCATGTTACAACACTAATTAAAGAAAACCAGAATTTTAAAGAATCTATCAGAAAGTCCAGCAGAGATTTTTCTGATATAGAAAAGACCTTAGCTAGTAGTTTCAAAATTCTGGGCATTTCTATTGAATGTATAAGACCATCATTCATGTCATATTATGTCATTCATGTCAATATTACTCAAAACAAAAATTATTAACAATTATGTACCACTTTTCTGTGGGTTTATGGGCATGAACTTGAGCTTGCAACAACCTATTACTTTCCTAACAATCAGATCATTGATATACTAAGAATGATCAATCTTCCTGTATATGTTCATCTGTACTGGTTTTTACCTGTTTATTTGTCCTTTATTTGTCAGTGGGTATATGTTAATGAAAAAACTAACCAAAAACCACTCAAATAAACAGATTAAAGAAATTCCCAGTCTTCAGAATAATATTTCTCTGCCAGGAATTAGCCTTGTGATTTTACCATGTGGTGAGAAAACTATCTTTTCTTTTATTGATATTATTGTTTACTCTTCTAAGTTGAAATGTAGCTTTATGCGGTTTGTTGTGTTTGTTGCTTCTGACCGCTGAGCAAGTTCCCCAGGAAATTATTGATATTGGTGTCATTATGATATGTGTTATCATTGCAATTTCAAACATGATATGGCATCCAACATCTTCATGACCAGTATCACTTTCAGTTTGCACTCTATTAAGTACGTTCTTCAGTGATATTAATTTTGTTATTGCTAATTTGAAACCTTCAAATAGATAACATTCTAGGTCCGTACACAGCACACAAAACATTACAAATTTCCTGTGTGATGGTTATAGCACATTAACCCCATCAGGGCATTATAGCAGACTGAATATTTCACTGGGAAGTTACTCTGCATGCTGGAATGTATATGCTGGCTTACTTCAAAGACAGTAACTTCCCTGCAAGCTCAAATCATGAGATATTTAAATGACAGAATTTGTTTTCTGAGTCAGAAATTATTACTCTCGACATTTTTAAGCAAAATTTCTGAGTGCACAGATAGAGAAACTTGAGTACCACACAGGAATGTTTTATGGTAATTGTATCTTTTGTTGATTGTGTAACCTTGACCTCGCTGACCATAATGAATTAAATTTTCCCAAAAAGGATCACAATGGCTATCTAAGGAAAAAGAAAACCACAGGTGATGAAATGCAGAGTTCATCAAAAATAGTAAGTAAATTCTGTGTGATACATTCTTCTATTTGCACTGCATAAGTATGCTTGAGTAGTAACTACATTTTTCTTATGTAAAAACTTCAGCAACTGAAAGAAATAATTAATATTAGTTTGATTGCTTTTGGACATATTTTTTATACTTTTCTTTCAGATAGCCAAGCTGGCATTTTTCCTCAAGCTCTTTTTTGTTTTCTCAGAAAAAATATTTATCCCAATGGCCAAAAATTACTGCAATGAAAAATTTGATTTGTCACTCCATCAAAATTCATTGAAGAAAGTTCCTCCTCACAAAGAAAATGTAGATGTAGGTAGGAATTGCATTTTAGAATATAATCCTGGTGTCCCCTTTAATTAAAAGTGCTGGCATATCTTTTTCCCAAGGTACTTTTGTTTCATTGTCTGTCATGTTTTAGACTTGAAATACCATCTGACATTGATCATCATCCAAAGTGAAATATGAGCATCATATAAATCATATAAAGGAAAGTAAAGAAAGAAAATTGGCTAATGCCAAAGGACACTTTTTGTTTCAGCATATTTTTATTTTCTGATCTCTTCATTTTTCATTAAGATCCCTCCAGATTTATGTGTCTGTATGTATGTTTCTTGAGATTAAGTAGACTTTGCTGAACAGACTCCTGTGAATCTTTTTCAACCCCAAAACGTTTTATTTATGGAATACAAGACAACTAATATACACAATACTGAATGCTTGAAAAGCTCCTAATTCACATGCAAGTACTCTAGACTAATAATGTACTTTGCCTTCTAAAAAGGCCAGGTATTTCAGAATAGTAAAATACAGTGTGTCATAGCTTACAGGATTTGATAAGAAGTACGGAAATTTTCATTATACTATTCTTTCATTACCTATGTCATAACAACTCCTGTGAAAACACAGTATAAAAGAAACAGAAAAAAATACCAAAAACAGTGAGCCTAAATCAAATGGTTTCTTCAGGACAAGTGACCCTTGGGGAATGGTAGAGAAGAAAAAGAAGTTTTCAGATTAACACCTGTTACAGTTTTCTCTACGAGCACCAAGATCTGGGAGGCTGCCTGATGAACCTCCTAAATGAGTTCCCCACACCCCACCTACACTAGTGATAGACCTTCTTCCCACCTTTTTCTAGATTACTCATCATCTTTTTCACCCATAATTCAAATGTTACATGTTATCTGAAAAAAAATGAATATACTAACATTGTGAAAAATACACCAAGGAGTGTGAGGACAAACTGCAGCAGGGATGGGGATTGAAGTGATTCAGACAAGGCCCCTCTTAGGTCCTGCTGAAGAATGAATCTATCACAAGCCTTCTCAAAACAGCTCCCATGTGCAGGCAACCCACATGCAGAGGCAGATGGTCAAAAGTTATATTATCTTCAGTGGAAGTTTTTTCAAATTGTTCAGAAGGATTTCTGTGCTTGTTCCTCTGCCAGCCAGGTAGATCTCCCTCATCCTCAATCCAAGTGTCATGGTAATCATAAATAAGACTGAATTCTATTTTCCCCTCAAACTGTGTGATTTCATCCAAACTGTCTCGTGGTGAGCTACACCTGTGACGTGCTCTCCTCAAGTTGTGCCTTCATGTGGCCTGGCACTGCCTGGCCCTAGTGGAGATTGGAGTGTGATACCAGTTCAGCAGCTTGTGAGCTGTGGCCTCAATCTGCTCTCTTAAACTGCATATATTCAGCCTCAAATAAGGTATGATTCTCACCAGTGTACATCTGTTACCAGATTAGTAGAGAATTTTTTTCTCATTGAAAGGGACTCCAGGATAGCAGTGGTCAGGCTATAAACATTTTCTGACATGGTGATTTATCTAGAACCTCTGAAAAAAACCAGTGAATTTCAAATCAGATGCTAATGCTACTGCAGTAAAACTGACAGAACTGCAATATTAGTANTTGTTCAGAAGGATTTCTGTGCTTGTTCCTCTGCCAGCCAGGTAGATCTCCCTCATCCTCAATCCAAGTGTCATGGTAATCATAAATAAGACTGAATTCTATTTTCCCCTCAAACTGTGTGATTTCATCCAAACTGTCTCGTGGTGAGCTACACCTGTGACGTGCTCTCCTCAAGTTGTGCCTTCATGTGGCCTGGCACTGCCTGGCCCTAGTGGAGATTGGAGTGTGATACCAGTTCAGCAGCTTGTGAGCTGTGGCCTCAATCTGCTCTCTTAAACTGCATATATTCAGCCTCAAATAAGGTATGATTCTCACCAGTGTACATCTGTTACCAGATTAGTAGAGAAATTTTTTCTCATTGAAAGGGACTCCAGGATAGCAGTGGTCAGGCTATAAACATTTTCTGACATGGTGATTTATCTAGAACCTCTGAAAAAAACCAGTGAATTTCAAATCAGATGCTAATGCTACTGCAGTAAAACTGACAGAACTGCAATATTAGTAACTGCAGTTAGTATATAATTTTCAGTCCCATAAAAAAATGAAAGAGTTTGAAGGAGACTAGATCTGTTAATCTTTAAAACAAAGCTCAATCATAAACATGTTAAAAGTCTGTAACTTTCAACTTGAGCAAACAACAGAATTCACTTTAACTACAATTTCCAAAACATATTGATTTAAAAAATGCCATGATTGGGATATATTTTGAGAATGGAATGGCCTGCAAAGTGCGACAGCAGCAATATTGGTTTCTTTATCTTATACACAAAAACCCCATGACAATCATCTGTTAGTTCAGCAGATATTATCTAAAATTTAATCATTTTCTTGTGATGCAATTTTATCTTTCACTTCAGGGTTTCAGAGAATGAATCTAAGAAATTCAGAAGTTAGTGTAAGTTTACTGATCTCTAAATGAAAAATGAAATTGTGTCAAATTATATTATGAAGTCTAAGATTCATCTGAGATTCCTTATGTCCAGTCTTAACAAATTCACAGTCACATTGATTTACAAAAGATGAGAGAGATTAACAAGAGATTTGCACAGAAATTTGTAAGCACAAATATCTTCAGAAAATCACAGGATGGCTGAGATTGGAAGAGACCACTGAAGGTTGTCTGGCCCAAACTCCTTGGTCAAGCAGGAGGTGGTTGTTCAAGACCATATTCAAATGGCTTTTAAATGTTTCCAAGGATAGAGACAATGCAACTTGTCTGGGCAACCTGTGCCAGTGGGTGACCCTCCTCACAGTGAAAAAGTGTTTCCTCATGTTCAAAGGGAACCTGCTATGCTTCAGTTTATGCCTATTGCCCTATTTTTACATTAGAGAAATCAGTTTTGAAGGAATATGATGCATATCAGAGAGATCATGCAAAAAAAAAAAATAGCAGAAGGACCTTAACTATATTAGATGACCTATGTTCTGCAGAAAGATTACCAGAGAAAAAGGCCACTGACCTCTACTACCAACTTGACAACCTCCACCTTGTTTAAAATACCTTTCACTTAGTCATAGAGATTAATATTATTCTGTCTCTGGATTACAAAAAAACCCTATTAATTTTGTGAAAATACATGTTAAATAATTCAATAATAACCTTTTCTCTGACCCTTAAATATAATTATCAATAAACATGGAAATTCTTTTTTAGACAAAGACAGTTGGGAGTTCTTACTTCAAAACATATATCACTGTGATAGTTCCTCTGACAACCACCAAGCTTTAAAAACAATGAGCTTCAAGGTCTGTTGCACATCATACCTTCTAATTACAGAGCAGCTAACATTTCAGGCCTTAATTTCCAAAGGAGGTCAGTATAGCCAGCTCTTCTGCTTTATGCTTTTTCTTCTTAGAGGTCTGTTTTCTAGCAGAGGTCAGTTTCATTTAGAATGTAGGTAAAGAAATGGTTTTATTTCACAAACATACTCTTCCATGTTTTCTGTCCCTAGTTTTCCTTTATAGAAAGGATGGTAAAGTACTACTCTTCCTTAAAAAAAAAAAAAAAACAAAAAACAGAACAAAAAAACCCCAAACCAACTCATTCAACTTCTAAAAAATTCAACTCTAGTGAAAACTTTTTAAATATTAAATTCATATACACAAAAACTAGTGTGCAGCAGTGATGTTCTAAACTGATGCACATTGAAAATCCTTCTTTGCATATTCCCACCACTGATTATGGAAAATGACAAAACTTTCAAAAATATAATGTCAAAGTACTAAACAATTTGACAAACATTACTGATCATTCCTGGAGTCACTAAAACAATATTGAAGTACATTATATTGTTCTAAGGCTCAATCAACAGGTGCAATTGAATTCAAAGGATTGCTTATTTTCAATGTATGAATGTGCCTGAGGATCTGGAGTTTAAACTTTCTTATTTTACATGACCACAATGGAGTTTTGCATCGGACTTGTCTATTATGAGGTTTGGTATACCTTAATCAAACTATCTTACAGACTAAATGAGTCTGAACACAGCAATTCCACTTGTGGAATGTATCATGGATTTATCCCTCTAAATCCGTGTGAAATCATTCAGGCCAGAGCAGCGCAGCCAGAATAAAGCACTGGAACAGCATCAGTTACTGTCACCTTGCTGCTGTGCTCTGCTGCCCCCAGCACTGGTGGTTGCACCCCATGCTCTGTTGCCAGCTGAGTACTGGTGATGATGTTTCTAGGTGTTGTCTATCTGCCTGCCTATCTATAACAGGATCATCTTCCTACAGATTACTTCTGTGCATACTTAAAAATCAGCAATGGCTTTCATTTATCAGTGCAACTGCGAGTGCACAGAAAGTTCTCAATTATACTTAATATAGTTCCCATTTTCCAGGTAAAGACCCTCAAGTTCAGGATGACAGAAACTGTCTATCACTGGCAAATTGACCGGTTGATGGCTTATTGTTTACCTTATTTTTGCAAATTGTATGCAGCAGAAAATTCAATGACCCCCCCAAAACAGCTCAAGTCCAGTTTTGCGATAAATCATTTTACAATTTTTTTTCCGTCCTACTGAGGCTGTTTCTCACTTATTCCTGCACAATGACATGAATCTTACCTGACTTAATGTCTTAGCTGTGAAGGTGATCATTTCCTTCCCTGAGAACAATCACCATTAGAGTTGCTTATGCGACTGACCTGCTGATTTTTACAGTCTGTTTTTCTTGGGTTTAGTGTCTCATTAAATAAGCTTTCCATCTTTCCCTACCAACATTATTTGGCAGCCTGTCTCAGCTGGTGACTCTGTTAGTGTCAAAATCATTGCATATATTATGACATTTAAAAGGTATACTTTATATTTTCCGGTATACCTTGTGAAATAACAAAGATACAGTTGTGTTGGAGATGTAGTCAATGCTAGAAAAAAACACAGAGTGCTCTTAATTCTGTTTTAAATCATTCTAATCAAATCAACCCATAAATATTCCTCTAAATCACCACATTTAAAATATTAACTATTAAGAAAATAAAATTAAAGAAGCATCATTTAACAGTGGAATGGATATTGCTTCAGGATAAAAAAAAAATCAAAGCAAAACAGTTTTACTTAAATTATTATTCTAGACTAAATTTTTAAAAATCAGATGAAAAATTATGAATACTTTCCCATTGCAATCCATGAGTCTAAATAGTTGTAAACCTAGTAGCAAGTGCAGATCTCAGGGTCTAGTATAAACCTTATCTGTCTTTTTTGCCATGCTACAGAAAAAGGAAAAAAAAGTATAATCTACAATCACTCTTCATGCAGTACATTTTTTTACTTCCCAGAAAAAAAAGAGATACAACTCATTGGTAGAGATTTAGTCCAGGACCATTAAGAAGATATGAGTTTCCTGCAGAAATTCCAGATTTCTGAGTTCCTACTACAATGAGAGCACAGTCTGAGTATTTTCTGACAAGTAACTGCCTCCTTTTAGTTACAGTTGGCAGAAGGAAGCTGTTAATACTTACCAGTTCTCAGTTCAACAGTTCTCAAACTAAATCCTGTCTATTTTTCATTTTCATGTGAGAAAGTACTGTACTACTTAGAATGCACTAAAAAGCAAAAATCATTAAGCTTTTTGTAATAAAGTCTGGTGAACATAAATAAAATGTTTTTCTATAAAATGATATTACATTATTATATATTATGCATTTTATATTTTATTCTATGTAATATGTGTAACAAGCATAATAAATTTTATATTCTCTATTGTGTTCTATGTGCTGTGTGTTATTACAGTATCTAAATTATTATATTGTGTATATATCTATGTGTATTGAAAAATATCCTTCATAGGGCTCGATGACAATGTATAAACTAGAAATTTCTGGCTAAGAGTTTTAGAACTGGTTGAACAGTTTTAGTCAGCTCCAACAACAACCTCAGTTCTGACTTCAAGCTGATGGGAGGCATTGGAGAGGTCTTAAAATTCTTTAGGAGGGCCACGACCCTGTACAAGAACTAAGTCTCATTTCTTGCACTTCTAAACAGAGAAATTAGTCTGAAAATGCTGAAACTCTGTTGGTTTTTTACCCTGCCTTAGGTTGCAATGCACGATGTAACCAAGGGTATATGTTCTGCTACCATCTCTTCCATTCCTCATAACTC
>VWYP01015465.1:0-12974 GCA_013400435.1 Pycnonotus jocosus
CAGTGCCCAGGGTTCCAACAATAGAGGAGACACAGGTCCTAGCAGGACAGCTGGGACAGGATAGCTCTTCTAGTGGGCAGGAAATAGCTAGGGAGATTAATCAATGTACCGCACCAGTTATTTGCATACTTGTTTCAGAATTGTTCTAGTACCAGCTAGTATCACTGTTTCAGAAATTTTTCTTTTCTTCAACTGGAATTCCTCACATGCAAAACATATCACTTGACAGAGAGGAGAAGTTGTTCTGCTTACAGTGATTTTACAAACAGTGATGAGCCACTGAAAAGCATCACCTTTAACTGTGGCAGAAGGGCAACACTGTTCCAGCAGAAGGGATGGGTATGGCATTCTCTGCAAAAGCAAGAATTCTGTCCTGATACTGGAGGCTGTTTTATTTCAGTACATCAGATATGAACAGTTTACTGTACACTGTTATTACCAAATTGTAACAGGACAGAACTGGAAAGTGTTCATCTTAAACTGATTTTGAAGGGCAGAATTCCTTCTCACAGTCTGTCTCACTGTTCAAATGCCTCTAAACACTGACTCACTGTTGTACCACACTTGAAAGACACAAGTTTATTTGACCCTTGTAACTCTTACATAAGCACTAAACAGAAACCAGTTCTAAAAATGGTGAACACAGCTAAGATCTTGATGATCTTGCCAGCTGCTTACTAGCCTAGAAATCTTCCACTTCCCATGTCTGGTCCTCAAGTTAAATTTCAGTGATCTTCAGAAAATATGTTTTTATAAAATTGGCAGACAACATTCAAGGTGGCAGATGTACTGTATGAATGTACCTCCTTTCTCTTACCTGTACAGCTGCATAAAAGAAAAAATCCCACCTGTGAGGGAACATGAGAGGTGTGTCTGAGGCAGCGGCAGGACACCTGCAACTCTTTCTCTTTCAAAAAACCTCCAAAAAATTTGAAAAGCTTTATATATTGTGCTTTTTTGAGAAAGGTTAGCAGTGTTTTCTGAGTCACTGTTTTGGAAGCAAGTGAAAGGGCTTGGGACCCCTTTAGTCAACATGACTGCAGCCAGGTAGGGGAATAGACCTCATGCCATCAAGGAAGCAGAAAAAATTCAGTAAGAACCTTTTCACAATCTTGAGATTACAACTGATTTAGGACCATCAGCAAGGTAGAATTAGGACATAGCCTCACAGGGGAAGTCCTGATGAAGATACTTCCTAGCTAGCATCCTAGCTAACACTCAGCTGTGGGTTTATGGCAAAACATCACCCAAAAACCTGTACAGGATGGAAATTCTGTGTTTGTATAAAAAATGTTTTAAGCATTTCTGAAGGGCTGGATTTGCATAGTTGGGTTGGTTTTTTGTTTTGTTTTTTTTTTTCCTGCAAAATTATCTAAGGAGAGACAATGTCTAAAAGCCTTTCTTCAGACTCCTTATGCCATATAACCTACCAGTGAATGGCTAAGAAGAAACCTGGGTCAAAATCCATGCATAAATGAATCCATAAAGGAAATAGAGTTAATTTAAACCAAAGTGGATTTTGCCTCTTCCTCTCTGATGTTTTTCAGTTGCAATAAGGAACACGTATTACAGAACTGTTCTGAAATAAAATCAGTGCTTGGTAGTTGCGTTTTATCTTCTTTTTGCCAGAGTTGGGATTAAATGCTCAAGACAGTGTTTCTTGTTCAGACTCAGATGTTTATTAATTCTTATCTACATTACAGTCACAAGCTGTGAGGGCTGCAGCACTTCTAGCCAACTAATTAAAAATGATCCCTATCTCTCTCTCTACAAGGCCTTTTAAGGATAAGCTGTCCAATTAAGAAATGACACCTAAACTATTTTTATTTTTAACACAATAACCAGCCACCTGTGGCCAGCAACGCAGATTTTTCTATCCAATTACAAAATATCACCAGGACCCATGAAGAAGAAGGTGAAAAGCAAAGACTAGCCTCTGCCCTAAAACCTCTATCTTGCTTTATATATATTACTATATTTTAAACCCTTAAACTCTAAGTTTTCCACGCTGTGATATTGCACACTTCTATTCAAACTACACACCCATAAGCCTCTTCCACGGCCTCAGGTCAAATGCAGTGTTTTCCTGAGGGTCAGTGCCTGTCAGAACAGTAAGCCTAAAATTCTCAGTGCCCAGGGTTCCAACAGCTGGTACCCAAACCTGCTTGGGCAAGTGTCGAAAGAGATGACAAAACAACAAATGCCTTGCAATGGTTCAATGTAATGGAAAGGAGGGAAAGTGTATGTTGAACATCAGTTGCAGGACAGCATCCCTTAAAGCCACAAATCTGGTGTTAGGATGGTCTGAGGGGCTTTGTCCACAATGAGAGAATCATTAAAACAAGGGATTAGGGACAATCTCCAGAAGAAACCCACCCTGCAGGGAAAAGCCTTTAGATGGTGACTGTCTTGTGGCTGAGACACAGCCCCCCAAATCTACATAATCATTATGCGACACACTTGCTCGCTCTGCCCTGCTTGTTGCCCCACTCCTGGAACGGATTTCTGGCAGGGTTTAAAGGGGCTGCAGCTCTCCCTCCAGCATGCTGGTGCCTCCCTCCCAGCCCTCCCTCCAGCCAGCAGTGTGCCTGCAGCCCAGACCTCCCTCCTGTGTGGGAGAGCTCTGCCTGCTCTCAGTGACTGGCTGGGGGCAAGGGGAAGCCTTGCATTTTTTTTTTTTGCATGCCAAATGCCTAATACTACATGCTAAATGAGACCTATTTTTTATAGGTAGTTCAAAGTCCTGGTATGTGTCACCTAACACAGCCAGCTGCATTGCTCCAATCTCTCAGATTCATAGGAAATCTGGGACCTCTCCACCACACCATGCCAGGACAACAAAAGCCGTTTTCATAGACTTTGGCAACTTTTATGAGGCTGAAATAATCACAAACATTTCGGGGTGTGCCACAAACGATCCAATTCTCATTATAATTCCTCCACAGCGTTTAAAATGTTACTTTCAGTCTGTCACATAATGCCTCTTCTAGCAAGTAAAAAAACCCAAAAACTAATGTGTGTATCTTTATGTATATGTTCTCTGAGTTTGCATGAAGCATGCATAGAAGGACAAGTACAATCTGCTGCTAAGGGAGTAGGACATGAGGACTGTTTTTGTTGTTTTTTTTTCTTTTATTCTCTAAACATCACTATGTACTTTACTAATTTTAAGGGCTATAATTTATTAAAGGAGCCACAGGATGGACAACACGATTAGTGTCTTTGTACAACCTCCTTGTACCTCCAAGGTTCCCTTTTTTATGCAGTGGGATGCATTTCTTGGATTCCACCAGATACAATCATAATATGAATGCAATTGTAATATTTGAAAAAGAAAGTTTGAAATTGTAAGATTGTAAATCCTGGTTTAGTCCGTATAAATATTAAAACTCCCTGAACTGGTGACAGCCCCAGAAAAACTTTGGCAAACACCAGGGATAATAAAGTTGCTGCATTTCATAATTGAGGACTTGACACCATCGTGTAAATAACAGATTTTTACCTCCTATTGTGTATTTCAGTTCATGATGTCACAGCCAGAAACTTTGGTGCAGCATCTGATGTCACCTTCCTTTCCCAAGCATACCAGCTTAATCACAAAAACTACCTGTAAAGGACCATTTTTTCCTGTTAGAAAAGAAGCTTTGAGAAAAAAAAAATAATCTGTCAGAACACAGAGCATACAATATGTTCTTGCAAGGAAAGATGATACATGTGATGTCAGCTTACTGAAGAATTACTTGGCAGATGGAGGTGAAACAACAAAACCCATAAGAGCCAGCTCAAACTTTGGAGGGTCTCATGGTTAATTGCACTGCAGCTGTCCAGCAGCAGGCCTTGGGATAGGCCAAGCCACTTCTTTACACCTCCAGGAATATTTAATATCTTATTTACCCCTAAATGCTGTCATTTGTTTACATTTGAATGTTTACAGCAGTTCCTGCTTTGCTCAAGAAAAATCCATGCTCAGAATTCCCCCCATAATCCCTCATTTCTTCACAATTCCCTTGATAACCAGACAACATGGTGCAGCTGGACAGAATTTTAAATATGCGTTTCTTGTGCCATCTGCATGTTTCCCCAAGCAGCCTGCCATCCCTCATCACACCAGGCAGAAAGCAGCACACAGAACTGAGAAAAACTTTACACTTCTTACAACGTTTTTCATATTTTCACAAGAGTGATACAGTTAAAAAAAAAAATCGTCTTTTGCACTGTATGTCACTAATCACAGAAACACTTCAGTGAAGGCAAAGAACATGGAAGGGGTGTGGATAATGCCTGAACATACAAAATGAAAGCCTTTTTTTGGACAGTCAAGCCCAGGATACATGTAATAAATTGGCTTATGTCTCTCTTTTTTTTTTTTTAGTCATTTCAGATTGACCAAACAATACAAAGAGAGAAACTGCAAGACAAACGACAAATGCATCTTTATTTCTGTGTATTTCTTTGTGAATTGTTGTTCACAAGACTGCAGATGCTCAAGAGGGAGGTTGGGCTCTCTGGGAAAGACAGTCAGGTTGTGTCCTTCACTGCAATATGCTCAACTCTCCTCAAGCAGCAAGTGGCAGGTCTAAATGTTCCTCTCCAAATGTTTGTTATTGCTTGGATAATCTCATACATCAGGTGTGATTTGGCTGCTTTGGTGACTGAACTGTTTTTAACACAGCAGATCTACACGTTTTCTGTATTAGAGTATTTGTGTCTGTTTCTATAAACACTAAATCATGTTTCTAGTTTTCCTATGTCGTGGATCATTTCCATTGCTCCCACAGCATAATGAACAAGTGTGGAGTCTGTATTTGAAATATGCTTGCAAAACTTCACTTATCAGTAAAATATCTGGATAGATTTAATTTCCAGATACACAATAATGAATACTTGCCAAAACTTTCATGATTTTTATGAACACCCCAATTATGATATGGCAAGGATGATCATTTATGACCATGTTTCTCTCATGACTAAAGAGTTATCTGGCAAGCACACCAGAAGACGTGTGTATTTGTGCTATGATATTGTCTTTTCTAAAATTTTAACATAATCATGTCCAGTCCCTTCTTTTTCTACCCTTTATTGACCATGGCAAGATTAGATTTTATGCTGCTTTGCCTCACAGAGACATCAATTAATAGCTCTGATTGTCACTGTGAGGAAAAATACACTGGAAAAGTAAAGTAAAACTGTGATTGCTTCTCTGAGTCTTGCATAAGAATCCCAACTTCTGACTTAAGCACCTCCAAAGGTGGATAACCAGCTCAAAGTGCTGCTTCACACCAGGACAATCTGATGTATTCATTCTCCCATAAGGTACAGTTTCTTTATCATGCTGGGCCTGTTTTTCATATGGGTAGCAGTGACAGTAAGATTTGTTTCATAAATTCAGAACCAATTTTAGTGAACTGGGACTGTGTTTCTCCAACAGGCATTCAGTGCAGTGCATCATCTTGTAGGAATCATACCATCTCTTTGCTGACTAACGGGTATTGCAAATAAAATTCAAAATAACCTACAATAATTTAGTCTCTTTTCATTGATAAATCTTATGAAAAATACTGAAACACAAAATATGCTATGTATAAACACAGCCCAAATTAAAATTGCTTAAGCTGAAGCAAAGGAAGAAGAAATTTCTCTCCATGGCACTGACTGCACACACAAATGCATGTGTATGCAAAACAAGTGTCAGCTCTGTCTGAGGGGGCAAAGCTGCCCAGTGTGTGTTTATATCATGGACTCTCTATGGAATTCAGATCCCTTCGTGGCTTAGTTTTGCTTTTAAAATCCAATTAACAACCATTTCCAGATGCTCAAAGCTGCCTCAGCTAGGACAGTGGGATTTCATACTTCACTTTCAGTCCACTTATGCTATCGAGATGATCTTCCATTATAAACCAAATCAGAGCAATTTATTTCTTTTCTGAATAGCTGGTGCTGAGAAGAATTTCCATCATTAATTTTAAAACGAATCCTTTTTTTTATTATTTAGTAACACTGAAAATGTTAACACAATGTGTAAACTAGTGAAGAAGACTATGCTCATCCATATTTTCATTACTGTAGTTGTCTATAGACATGGATTTCTGATGTTCCAATTCCACATCAGTTGTCACCAGCAGACCTTTCTGGAAAATATCTCTCCACCAAAAAGTGCATAAATTTTCAGGTAGAAGGGCTCATCAAAAAAAGGGGCTCATCTTTTTCCTATACTCACAATGCAGATGATCACCTAGTAAAAGCAATTAAATTTGAAAAGAGGTGTTTTGATATGTTTCTGAGATAAGAGAGGAGCAGGAAGGTAACACTCTCCTACCTTTTCCCATCTTTTGCTAAATTTTGAAGGACCATGAGAGCACCTTCAGTTCTGTCCAGCCCCCTTGCAGCACTGTACTCATCTTCTCCACATCTCTTACAAATATGACAAGTGTTAACCTAGGAACAGAGTGCACTTTCCTATATTAAGCCAGTGATAATGTAAACAGAAATGGAGAAGACAAGGCCTTAACAAAGTCTAAATGGGGGCCAAAATTCAGTGGTCCAACAAGGGAGAAGTAATGTCTGAATTGATTATTTTTTCTTGAGATTCTTGCCTTTTTATTTTGATTACAGATTTACACACAGATGTTGTCATAGCTGACCAGATTACTTCACCACCAGAACTATTGTCACAGACTTTTATTTACTTGCAGTTTTGTCACCAACATCAGACACTTAGTGCAGACAAGCCCTTACATCTTGTTTTTAAATGGAGTGACTGGGGCAGCAGTGTTTGTGAAGCAATATAAAGAGTGGATTCATTCATTTCTCCAACCTCAGCTGTTTTTGAACCATTCCCAATAGTTGCCTCTTTAATTCAAATTTGAAATGTTAGAAGAGATACTCTATAGTCTGTTCCAGCTATAAAATCATATTTTCCTTCTCATTCTGAGTGTCTGCAATTGTTCTCTCATGGTGCTTAACCTTTAAAGTCAGGAGGTCACTTGGAAGCTCTCCAGTCTGAAATGTGAATGTCCATATTTAAAATACAGAAACCCTTTTAAAAGGATGAAGGTATTTTTATTTGAAAGCCCAGTTTATAATGACTGTTGTCCATCAACCCAGAACCACTTTCTTGCCAGGGATCTTTATTGTTTCTTTCTTATTACATGGTATAACAATTCTTTGGTACTCATTTCCTGAAGAAGATTACTTTTCAGTATCAAACTTCGCCAACAGGTCTTTTTTGGGCCAAAGTCTGCAAATCTGCATTGCAATGAAACAGGGCAGCTCTCCAGGCATTGCTGACTGCAGAGAAAAAATCTGATGTCTGTTCTACTGTTTCTTTTTCTGCACATTTACTGCTGATTATGAATGTATGCACTCTGGGCTGTGCTCATCTTAGAGTTTCTTGCAATGAAACACAAAACCAAGAGAAACCTGACTGGTTTTGGGTTTCATTACAAAATTCAAACTCAGCCCCATTTTGTCTGAAAGTTTGCTAACATTCTCAATGTCTCTGAAATAAGGTGGGGGCACTTATGACTCAGCTTGGCAGATTTGAGGTGTCATATGGAAACAGGTATTTGATTGAAAAAGGTGCATCAGAATGAGCTAGAGTTAAGGAAACATTTTTAAGGTCCACCACAACAACTTGGAGGCCCCATCATCAAAACCAATTTAACCACTTCCATATGCTAAACACTTGTAATACAGAGACCAAACTTCCTCTGACCAAACAAATATTGATTGAAAATGGATTTTAAATGTTAAATGAAGCAGATTTAATAATGATATAATCATAATTGTAGACTGGGATCTCTGTTGCTTTCTCTCTGTAGATCATTTCAGTTGTGGCTTTCACCAGCTAGTACAACTTCCCCTTTTATTGCCACATATTAAAAATAATGTTGTGGATCCATATGGATAATAGCACTTGTGTTTTCTAAATTTGGCTTGTACTGTGTAGCTATGCATCACACTGGAGGACTAGATCTGATGGTGCTGTTGGTCCCTTCCATGTCCACATCCTCTTATTTATCCTAAATGAACCAACAGTCTGATGGAAAGTCCATGGATGGAAAGAAAATTGATCCTTACATATTTTTCTAAGACTCTGGAATGGGTCATTCTTCTTGGGGGTCTTCATTTGAAATTTTTCCTGAGCCTGAGAAATACCTTATCACAAAAATTTTGTCAAAACCTGATAAATTCCAATGAAAACTCTTAGCTCAAAGTCACTACTAAAATTTTTGAAGTTACTTTTCAGTGAAATTCTGAATTCCTTGTCATGTTTCCCCTACAAAAATACCTACAGAATCACTGTTATGTGGTCCACAACTACACAATCCCAACAAGAAACTCAGATGCAAAGGAGAATTTTTTCAGATGAGGAATATTGGAGAAATTATCTCAAATCTGGGTGTACAGAGGAAGACATAGTTGCAAAGTATTTTAGTCAGGGCTGTGAGGACAATCTGTATTTCAGAATAGCTAGGTGAAACAATTTCTGTCTAGCTGGGCATATAATTGACACAGATGTCATATATTTCCCCTGTGTTTGATATTTTTATTTCTTCCTGGAAGGGTATGCAATAAGTGAACAGGTCTTGCCATCTATACAGTTACTCATCAGGTTTTCCTTTTCCAAAAAGCTGGTACATTTATGATTATTCTGATGTCTTTTATAAAGGATTCAGATCATACTTTCTTCCTTCAACCATTTATAAATGATGGTTCAGTCAGTTCTCTTTTAGTACTTTCTTTATTTTTAGAGCTAACAAAAATGTAATTTTTTTATTACTATAACACGCTTGAAACCTTTCTTTGGCACCATATTATAGCCAAATCTTCAAACTGGATTATTCTCATAGTAATTTGAAGAAATTTTTTTAACTCAACAGCCTACTTTGCTTAATACAGGGCAAGGGACGAGGGGTTGAGAATTCTTGAGTCTCACTAGGGGACTCATGAATGGTCAATGTGAAATTCTTGCACCCTGTTCAGAAGACCTAAGATATTATTTATAGAAATATGTCACCTGACTAATATGCAAAAACAATGTTTTCCTGTTCAATAGTAGTACATCTAATATTACATGTCTTTCAAATCTTCCCACACCCCCTGCAAAAATAAAAGAAAATAGATAAAAAGCCTCTTAAACAAAGGAATACCTTATTCAGTGGAGTTATACATTTAACAGGTCACTGTTGCTGAAATGTCTGCCCTGGTTTTTCATGCAGCAGCAGATCACAACACCACTATTATGCTGTGATGAGCTGTGCACAACCTAATCTGCAATGTGCAGAACCTAACCTAACATTAAGCATAGTTTCATTAGGGTTTTGTATTCATGGTGACATTGCAAGGCTTGACAAAAACAGGGTACACATATCACCATAATGGAGAAGAAAGTGACTTCAAATCAAGGCTGCCTTCCACATGAAAGATGTTAATGCACAATTTTGTTGTTCAGGGCAAGGGCAAGAGATGCCTTTTGGAACACAAGGGTTCTGGAAAACTTAATGGAAGTAGATTTCTTTTTTCACATTTCACAAATTACCACATCAGACTGTTCAAACCAATGCTCCCAAGGGAGATTTCTCTTCTGTGAGAGATCAATCACTCCTAACTCTGATTTACTGCAAAAATGAGGCTTCACAACCACTCAGTTCTTCCTTGGTACTTGGCTTTTTACTTTGGATACAGCAAATATTTCCTATCAAGGAAAGTCACTGCACTCCTGACTCCTCTTCCTTTCAGCATGACTTCTGCCAAGTGGAGCACTGAGACAGCAGTAAGCAGGTGTCCCTTTTGCTTAGTGCTCTCCTTTTCAGTAAAAAATACAGTTCTGGCTTTTACTAGTTTTGCAGGGAGTTTGTCTAACTCCAGTACTTCTGTGTCTAATAAAGTTATCTCACAAGTCAGCCTGCCAAACCCTCAGGACTGGCCAGAGGGTAACCTGTGAGAGAGAAGATTTTCTTCTTGCAATGGCTCATGATTTCCCATCTGCTTATAAACCTCTTACACTGCTCAGCAATTTTGCATATGGTGAACGTGCCTCACCAACCTTATCATGTCACCTCACAGCCCCTTGTTAACATATGGTCTCCTAAATGTAGATATTCATCTGCTTGGCTTCCCTTAAAGCTACCAGAATAAAAGAAAAAAAAGAAACCCTAAATACGAAACAGATGTCAAAGTGCACCTTGGGATGGATTCATTACAGAGACAAAACATCATCAGACCCCTCAAGATCACATTCTAGAGTTGCTTTATGATCACCTGGTCATGTGGCATGCACCTGTGCTCTCATGGTTTTGCAACTAGATTTAACACAAGAGCTCACCAGATCCAGAAATAGCTTGGGTTTTTAACATCTCCTGTGTGTTTTATTTTNATGTATGAACGCACGAGCAAAGCAGAAAACAGAAGAAATGTCAAAACCAGGCTTACACCCACAGGGAGATTGTTGGTTCAAAATTGTAATGAAGTGACATTATCTGCTGGAGTTCAAAATGCCAACACAAAACACATTTGCTCCTTGAGATGTAGAACACCTCCACCTGTGTGCATTCAGATCTCCAGAAAAATGAATACTGCCCTCTACCAAGCCCCTTTCCCCTGTGTCACTTGTGCTCAGCATCTGCCTGCTCACTCTGTGTCCTAGGCAGGCCAGAGCAGCATCTGGCCACTGATTTTGGGGGGCACCTGACCTGGCAGGCAGGTCCAGAACACATCTAAAACTCACTGATGCACAGCCACCAAACCAAACTTCTCTTTCTTAATAAGATACTGACACCAGGGGTCAGTATCAGGGTATGTCCTTTTGGAATAGCTGTGCTGTGGCTGGACTGGATCTCCTTGAGCAGTGTGGAAGGAATCCTTGTGCCAGACCTCCTCCCTTGAGGCTGACCTGTGGAAAGGGAGGCAGGAGACTGGATTTGGGGAAGAGCAAAGCAGTGGGAACATGACAAAAATCAAAGGGCCAGGATGAAACCACTTAGAAAGCAGCACCACTTGCATAAATGAAATCCTGGCAAAGGAAATACAGTTAGTTTAAACAAAAGTGGATCTTGCCTCTTCTGTTCTGATGTTCTTCAGGTGCAATAAGGAACACATATTACAGGGGAATTACAGGAACACCTCTTGAGGGAATGCCCTGCATTGACTCTACATGGTTTGAGTTCACCTGACTCTAGAATGAAATTAAGTTCTTCTCCCTCTTGGGACAGCTGAAATCCTGCATTCTTCATCATCCAATCACTACATTCCTACATCCTCACCATGATTCTGTGGAAATCCACCAAACCTGCTAGATTTCCATTAGGTTTTTGAGCTAGTGGAGGTGAGAGCCACTCCCATCTCTGGTAACCTGACAGGACTGGAGCTCTCCACCCATTCCTAGTGGAGAGTTCTTTGCATCACACTGGGTACTGCTTGCTGTCATTTTGACTGTGGTAATTACTCATCCTAAATACAGTAGCACAGATTCCAGATTCTACCACATGATGAACATGCAGTCACATAAGTCTCCTACTGCTTAGTCTGATGACTATTCAACACCCAGAGAATTAGCATAGTTTTTAAACTAGATCCTAATGGTAAAGCTTGTTTTCCAACAGTTGCTTCTTAAACTTTTTTTTTTTTTCCTTTACTGCAGCAAAACTCCTGAATTCTCTTCCATGTACTTAATACCCTAACAGGGATACACAAAAAAAATTCTGCTTGCAAGGTCCAACTCGTGCTGTGTTTATGGTTTCTTATAATGTAGCAGCACCAAGTGTGAGCCAGCTTCCTTTGGTTAGAGTTGCTGTGCACTAAATTAAATGTCAGCTCAGTGCATCTTTACAGCAGCAGCAAGGAGCCAAATACAGCACTTCATAAAGAGCTGGAGCTTATTGAAGTCGGGAAGCTTATCCATACAGAAATTAGGATGTGGGAGTGCTAATTTCTATTTGATTAAAACAGAGGTGTGTGTGATGTTAAGAACAGGCCAGGATCACCGATCTTAGAAAACTGGGTCGTGTTCTCTGCCTCCAGTCACAGCAGGCCTGGAGGCTGCAGGCTGACCATGGTGTACCCTCTCAGCCAGGCAGGAAGGATACCCAGAATTCAGAATAAATTACCTGGGAGAGAGCGTGGCTAGGCAGTTCCCTGCTTTACTACATGATTTACATCTCACACCAGTAGGGTGAAGGGGTTTCAGTTTATCTTTGGTGGAAACCTTCAGGAAAGAAATAATTTTGATTTTCCATGAGGCAGGGTGTTTGAGCTAATGCCAGCTGCACTTTGATGTGTAAGGAGTGTTGCTAAACATGCTGCATCAGTCTTACATAAACATCTACTACTTCCAATTTTGCAATTTTTTTTCTTTCCAATGCATCAACTTACTATATTTTCAATGTATCTTCATTATTTGTGTTGTCATTGCAATCCTTCAAACAGTAAACTAGTCCATTTTTATGTATGCATATCACATTTCTTTAAAACCATTGGGGTTTTTATTAAGCTTTTTTTTCCCCCAGAAATTTGATATTAAGAATTTAAATTAAGAAAGCACTCCATTAGATTCAGATTTTTTTTAAAAAATAATAATAGTACAAGATAGACAGAGAGAATGAGTACTTGCATTCTCTTACATAAATTTTACTTCAAATTTTGGCATGTGGTTCTAAAATTATTATACTCACCCTATTTAAAGTTCAGCAGGATTAGGTAGAAGGTACCTCTTAGGAAGCAGACCTAAACTGACAAAAAATTTACATTAGATTAAGATATTGTCTGATTCATCAGGCTCCCATTAGTAACTTCTAAGAATTCTGCAAAAGAAAAAGACCTTGTTTATTGATTTGTTTTCAAGGTGCAGTATTTTGTATGTACAAAGGGATAAATTTGGGGGTGTACATAAGCTAAGGGATGCTTTTCTAGGCATTCAAGAAGAACAATTTAAAGACACTCCAAAAGCAGCAGTTTAAAGTACTCCCCCCCACCAA
>VWYP01015465.1:17656-30555 GCA_013400435.1 Pycnonotus jocosus
CCTGTAAACCACGATGTCAGACCACAACTGCGACCTTCTTACATTTTTCTGTGGAATATGTGGTTATAATTCATTCTCTTGACAATAATTTTTCATAGATATGAACTTTACTTATATTTGTTTTCCTTTACATCCTAGAAGAATATTTTTACTGTATTTTTAACACTGGAAAGTAGCAAAACCTTTCTCTACCAGCTTTGAACTAATTTTGGACAAAACTTAGACTCTGGAATTAAGCACCCCTAGCTTTTATCCACACCTGGAAATATGAATTCACCTTGTAAATTTCATTTCTAAGTGGATGGTGGGTCTCTGGAAATGCCTGCTTCAGTGTCTCCATCCTTTGCTAGCTCACTGGTAACAGTCCTGGGCAAGTAAGTGCTTTTGGACCATGTCATGTTTTACTTTCATGATGACCTCAAGTTTAATTTGAATATCCTTCCCTGATTGTAGATCATGTCATGAAGTCAGCTAAAGAGGTAATCTATACTATTGTGGCATAAACGTTATTGAACAGATTATTACTCTGCTAGGAAAAATAATTCACAACTCAGACCATTCATGGTCTTCCTATTTCGCAGTGCCAAACATCCTTAAAGCAGCATTGAAGACAACTTGTCTTTGCTGGCATCCAAAATCTGGATCACAGTTCACCATTGCTCAGGCAGGCAGAGGGAGGTACCAGATCTCTGTCCCTGGCCCTTTTCCTTCAGTTCTTGTGCCTTTGTTGGCTGCATGAAGAACAGCACCATGGGTCTGTGTGATGGGAGGAATCTCACACCAGGTCTTCAGCTCTCTTGATGACAGCTCATTCCATGAGATGAAGCACTGGGACATCCTTGCTCAAATTTCTGCTGAAGGTAACACTCAGTTTGAGCTACAGGATGTAATGCAGAAAATGTCAAGTGACCTCTTAGGGAATCATCAGGGCTTGGATATTTTGGTGCGTGCAGGGAAGCGGTCACCAACCACTCCTTGTTCCAGTGTGGGAGGCTGACTCCTCCTCATTCTCCTCCTATGTAAGGACGATCTGTTGAACTTATGGGAAAGGCAACTTTTCAGAGTGATGCTTTTAAACATGCTGATCTAACAGCCCTCCAGAGCAGAGCCAGTTCTGGGCTCATATTGGGCTGCTCAGAGTTTTGTAAGCTAGAGTTTGAAACCTCAAGACTTGAATCAACCTCAAGGTTGAATTTTCTCTATAGGACACGAAAAGAGTGAGGGTCACTCCAGTCAAGGTCAGAAGGCAAAAAAGGTGCAGTTTGTTTTCTGCTTGGGATTATATAATTTTCTGACAAGGACCACGGGTTGGAGGATGAGGTTGCCACCTCTCCAACCCCACTGGTGCAGCTAGAAGTCCATTATCTGACTCCTCCTTAGAGAAAGGAATGTAAACAAGAAGAGAACAGTCACGAAAATACACATTGTTTACATGAAAGTCTGTGAGAAATCCCACTAAAGAATACAAAAACATCAGAAAGTTGAAACCATCAAGGCAACAGAACTCTCTGAACTCCAGCTCCACTGCTGGTCTCTCCTTGTGGATAAAGGCTTGACCCTGTCTCCAGGCTGAGATTCTGGTTCTTCAGCCTGTGCTGCCCCTCAGCCTCCCACCACATGCCACTGTGAACAGCTCAACCACATCTTCTTTATTCCTCTTCATCAATCCTAGTTATGCTCTTGTGTACCTGGAAACCACCCCTCTTCCCAGCTGAACATGCTCCCTCTGATGGATGCCCAAAGTCAAATGCAGTGGCCAGATCAGGTCTGATATGTGCTGAGCAAAAGGGGCAGCCCCAGCTCTTCCCTGGTTCTTGGGGATGTCTCCTGCTCACCACAGCAAGTGCTGCTGGCCCCCACTCTTGCCCGGGGATGCAGCTGACCCAGTTCAGCTCCCTGCCTGCCAGAACTCAACACCACACCCCAGAGGTGTTCCCTGGCCCTGTGTCTTGGTTTGGAAAGACAGGTGTCTGCCAAGGAAAGCTGGAGCTTCCCTTGAAATGGAGAATGTAAACCCCCTTCCTCCAAATTATTATAATTTTGCAATTAGGGGCTTTCAAGCAAAGATGTGGGATTAGAAATAAGTTTTTATTAGGAATATTAAAAATAAAAATATAGTAATAAAAAAAAAGGAAAAACCACCAAAATCAAGAAAAACAAACCCCCAAAACAACAAAATAAAAAAACAAACAAACAAAAAAAGAAACCCACAAACAAGCAAACAAACAAAAGTCCTAGAAACCTTGACAGAGTCAGAAACATGACCTGTCAACCTTTTGGTCAGGGTGTTGGAAGAGTCCAAATAAATCCTCCTGGAGTGACAGATGTGATTCTGTTAGAGTAGAGATGATCCTGTAGAAGGGTCCAGTGGTGGTGAGATAGGTCTGGTCTTCCTCTGGGAATCCAGTGCAAACAGGCTGTCCTGCTGTTCGGAATCCCAGGTTTTATCCAGGTAGGAATGCTGGGCTCCTCCCCCTGGGTGGAGCATCTCCCCATGGGATGATGGAATTGTATCAGCCATGCAGTGAGCCTTGATGGCCCATGAACAGCAGATATCCCTGGAGGGAGGATGGGCCATGGAAGAGATAAAGAACAAACACTGCTCAAGCTGGTTTAACAGCTCCCCATTAACAGAAGGCACCCAACCCCTCCTCCTGGAGTTATGAGGAATGAATTATACAAGAGATAAAGAAAAACACCTCCCCAACCAGTTTCGACAGATGGCAATAGAATACATATTTTTGGTTACATACTGCAAACCAAGAAACCCTGCCAACCCTGCACTGCATCCCTGAAGATCTCTGTCCTCCTGGAGCACAGCTGAGTCTCTACTCATGCTGCATTTCATGAGGTTCCACGAGAGCCTTCCTCCCAGCTTTCCTCATGCAAACACACAAAGTCTGCTATCCACTGCAAATCTGGCATGTGCACTTCATCCCCTCCTCAGCATCACCACACAGCAGTGCCTCATCCCAGGAAATACCCTGCAGTATCCTATTTAATACCCACCTCTGGACAGAGCATAACCCCTTGAGCACAAACCTTAAATCCAACCAGTTTCCACCTGTCCCCCCACTCAGGATGCAATGTCCCACTTTGGGCATAAGGGCATTGTGAAAGGCATTACTGTAAAATTTAACGAAATAAGCAAGGAAAATGACATCCACTGCTCTTTTCTCATCCACAAATCCAGGCCAGTTACCCTAGAACAAAACCTGTTTAATTAAGCATGATTCTCCTCTTGATACATCTATGCTTACTTGCCAATCACCTTCTTTACATGACTGCCATATTTTTTTATTTACATGCTTGTATTGAATTTGAGTCCGATATATGGGCTTGTACAAATATTTTGCAAATATTCAGAGCTATGGGAAAACCTCCCAACCACTCACAGAGTTTGCAGAAGTTTGAAAGATGCAGAAATCACATCTTTATATTCATCTTTACTACATGCAGTACAATTTAACCTGTTTTGAATAAAGACCTGAGACTGCTGCAACAGAGACACTGAAGGGTAGTACAAGCTCTGTTGAATTTCTAGAGTGCATAGGATTAAATTCATGCCTGCCTGAAGGGAAAAAAGAAGAAATACCCCAAAATAAATTTCTCAATAAACACATTTGTTCAGAGCATTTATTTCTGTCACATGAGAGAAGAAAATATTTTGCTTTCATTTTAAGCTCTGCAGCAGAACATTAATGTATACTAAATTATGGTAGAATGCTTGTGTTTCCTTATAGTCACAGCAATCACCCACTGAGGCCACAGGCTAAGAAATAGGACTTCTACTAACAGAGATAAAAATAACTTGAAGTGTTAGGACATACATTTATAACATTAATTTGTCAGGAGCCTACACTAACTGAAATTACCATTAACTTTATATGACATTTGATTTGCTGCATCTGACAGAACCTCAGCACTTGTCATCTCTGTCGTACCAGAGAGTAGATGCTGTTTTCTGCATGGTAGCAGTGTATAAATTTCTAATCAGATTGTATCTGATAACATGGCTTTCTGAGTATTCTATTCATCAGCTTGTTTTAGATCTCCTTCAAACCTTGTTTGTATGGCTGCATTCATAACCCAAAACATCCTGGCTACAACAAGCAGGATAATGTGGATTTACTTTAATCTGAGATACTCACCACAGCATAAACTGGAGATTTAGATTCAGTTTGGCTCCTAAACATTCAGGATTCTGTTGGAGTTACAGCCTACATGCAGGACACTGCAAAGCAGTATTTTACCTACATTTTAATAGCAAACATAATACCTTCATATTTCTTCAAATCCTTTTCATTTAGTGAAATGTTTCATGCCAAGCTTTCTCCGGGCTCACATTTCAGACATCCCATTTCCAGCTCCTGATCCTAAAGGTTCTTGGTGGCTAGCAAATAAAACACCTTAATGCACTTCTGTAGCTGCACCCCAGGAACTGGGCTCGCACTTGTTAGCAGTAACATTATTATATCTGTGTAATATATATTATTATTCACAATAATATTATTGTATCTGAACAAGCCTTCCATCTGCTGGTGCTAAGAAACAAATGTTTCAAGTGTGGCAAAAACCATGGAGCTACAAGCATTGCATGGCCCAACAAGAAACCTGCAGCAAGCTTCAACCTGGAAGCAAACCAGGGCTGGGTCTGACTGGAAATCATCACAAACTTGGACAGAAAGGAAATTTTAATTTTTTTTTCATCACATCTCAGTCTCCCTCACTGTCTCTCCTTCTCCCTGTTTCACACACAGACAAACCCTCAGCTCCCCTCCCTCAACACAGCCACTGATAATGGCAGAAGCATATGAGGAAGCCAGTTGACTTCTTGACCCCCAACTCATTTTGTAGATGTCACAAGGACGCCAAATGTGAAGCAGAAGGCTGTCAAAGATGAGCTGAGGCTAAAAGCAAGACTATGAGCTGTAATACAAAGCAGAAGGAGCCTCTGGGGAGCAATCTGTCTTCCTAAGAAGTCTTGTGAACTGCTTTTTAGTATCAGGTGCATCATCTTGAGAAACCATTGTACATTCCAAGTGAAATTAGTTTAATGTTCCCACATAAAAAGGACCACAGCCAGGTGGAGGATCAGAATGGGAGCACACAGTGTGGAACTAAAAAGTTTTGCATGCTTCTGGAAAGAAAAGAAAATCCTATGTGGAAATTTATTACAGATATATTTCATATGTAAATCACAGCCACTTATTAAAGTGCGTATGAAAGTGGGTGATTTTATGAGTGCTAAGTACTTCTACATGTTACCCTTTTGGACAGAAATGTTCATTTCCACCACAGGATTTTTACAGGCAGTGGGAAGCAGGTACTTGAACCCTTACACTCCTGATGTTGCTAGGGTTAGGAAAGGTTTTGGCATTTTCTTCTCTCAGTGAAGTCAGCATGAGAAGATAAAGCCCCAGCTCACTCATCCTTTTGGAGTGCAAACATCACACACCCTATAATACTAATAATTTTATAAACCAGAGGAAACAGTAAGCAAGAAATAACTAAATTTAGGATAACACATTTTGAAATCAAGAACCCTGGGGAAAAAAAAAAAAAAAAGCTACATTTCTCACTGATAAAATTGTTTTGTAACATGGTTACAAACCTGAATCCGCCTGAATATCTGATTCATTAGTTAGGTATTTTTGATCCCATCTTTTGTTATTCTGTTACCATCTATAGAATTATTGCTGCATGTTAATACATTGCCAAATTATCTGACCTTGTGTGAGCAACCCTGAGAGAAAACCTGTGAAAAGTGCAGGGTATGTTAAAAAACGTACACGGTAATAACAATTAATTTATTTTCACCCAACAATTACATTCACAGCTTTGAGGCATAACAAGCCATGTCAAGATGAGGCTTTTCTGCTCATTTGGTCATGATGAGTGGCTACCACATGTTGCTCACCCTTGCACCATGTCCAAACTCACGAGTGCTGTAAGTTTCAAAGTTATGTTACAAGCCATGTGTTTTAGTTCTGTTACAGTGGAAATGCTGTTAGAGCCTTGTTAAGTGTGGTATGTCATGGGCTACGGTGTTACAGAACATTTAGGAGGCATGTCTAGTCAATGTGAAAAGTGCAACATGGATTAAGCACACCTTTTTCTCTGCCAGTTTAAGCAAATGCTCAGGATCCTCTGGTTAACCTGTTTGACTGAAGGATAATACTTTCAGGCCAAGTCATTCTGCAGAAAACCATCTTCCTTGTTCCTGTCTATTGCTAACATACAAGGCTATTATAAATGATTCCATTATTATTCCTGTGTGAGAGAAGGGGATTTATTTATCTGGCATTTATCAACGCAGCAGGATAAAGAATAGCCTGGCTAGGAGCACCAGGAGGCCCCAGAACGTATTTACTTGATTCTGTTTTTTTGAAAAGCATAATCTATGACATCTCATGGTTCAGATCATTGGCAATACTTGATGAAAGCTTAATCCCAAATTTGTAAGACTATAGTAAATGTCAGGGGCAGAAATGGAAGGAAGGTATGAGCACGTAGAATACAGATTTATTTCTTTTATGCTTCATCATCGTAATACAAAACAAGTCCACCAAAAACATTCAGCCTATTCAGTAACAGGACTATACTTGCATGCAAAAGCATGTCATCATTAAATACTGTGTTGGGAAAGTTCTTTCAAGAGAGAAAAATGTTTTTCTGTGAAAGAATCCAGCCAAGCCTACTGCAGAATGTTCATTTCACTCTAACAGAACCCAGCCTAACTGGGTTCTTTTGGAATATTTCCCCTATGTGCATTCCTTTAACATTGGTCTGGAATAATGACCCCTCTTTCCGAACAGAGTAATTATTCTGAAATTAGGACATTCTGAAGAAAACAGGGAGGGCAGAATGGAGTGGGTAAACTCCTAACAACAGGTTCAAGGGCAAGGTGTTGAGCCTTACTCAGGTTCTGTGTCAAAAGCTGATCACAACTGATTCATGTGGAGCACCGATGGGTTATTTGGCCTAAAAAAACCCCAATTATTTGAATGTGGCCACATCATTCTCCTGTCTGATCTTTGCTTCAGCAATGGGAAAGCTTTATCTGCACTAGTCTGCCAGGCCATGTAAGTGCAGACAGAAGAATCTCCTTTAAAAACAACAAATGCCAGATGATGCACTGGGAACACTGGAATCCTCTGTGGATGTATAGGCTGGGGGAAAACACACTGTAGAAAGGAATCTGGGTGTTTTAGTTGATGATAAGTTCCACAAGAGTCAATAATTTGCCTAGGTAGCCAAAAGAGACAGCTGTATCCTGAGGTGCACTAAGCTCAGCATGGCTCACTGCTTGAAAGTGTTTGCCCCAGCCTTTTGTGGCCTCACCTCAAGGACTGTGTGGGTTGGAACTCCACAATTGAAAAAAGGGTATAAAAATATTGGAATATTTCCAGAGCAGCAAAGAGGATGGAATGACTAGTGGGCATGGCTTGCAAGAGGTGGCTGAGGATGCTTGGTCTGTTTAGCTCAGAAAAGGGGAAATTGAGGGGAGACTTCATTGCTGTCTACAACATCCTCATGAAGGGGAGGAGAGATGGGGGTATTGATCTCTTTGTTCCAATGTCTGCTGGCAGGACATGAAGAAATGCCTTAAGGTTTCACCAGGGGAAGTCCACACCGATACAGGTGAAAAAAGTCTTCACTGAGAGTGCAGTCAAGTACAAGAACAAGCTCCCCAAAAAAGCTGGGTACTTCCAGCTGGAAGTTAAAGATCACAGATGTATAAGAAAAACCCACACAAATGCTGTGGGGGAGAGGGATTGGGAGATACAGAGAGAAAGAAAGAAAAAGAGACAGTTTGTCTTGTGAGGGTTCTAACTTGTCATAGCCATACTGAATTTCACATGAACCTGCACTGCAAGTGCACTGGCAGAGCTGCTCCCAAAAGGAACTTTTTAACACCTCCTGTATAAACACTTGTGAATAAAAGCAATATCTGGGCTTTATCTCCGGGCTACCTACATCCACAAACATCTGTTTGAAAATCTGAATAAATATTGCCTGCTGGGAGAGTAGCCTAAGATAACTAATTTCCACTCTGCAGTTTGTGTCCACTTTCTAAGTACAGGTAACATATTTTTAAATCCTATTCAAAGTGCTATAAAAGGAATACATGCCACAGACCTCTTTATCTGTAGTATTAATATATATGTATATAATTCAGTATGTCTGAGGAAGAGGGTTGTTAATGTAGATGGTGCTGCATTAGCAAGAGCACTGGTGGTCAGGGTTTTCATAGAATCATAGAGTCATAGAATCACAGAATCATAGAATCATAGAATCACAGAATCATAGAATCACAGAACCACAGAATCACAGAATCACAGAATCATAGAATCATAGAATCATAGAATCACAGAATCATAGAATTACAGAACCATAGAATCACAGAATCATAGAATCATAGAATCACAGAATCACAGAATCACAGAATCACAGAATCACAGAATCACAGAATAGCCTGGGCTGGAAGGGACCATCTAGTTACAACCACTATGCTTTGGGCAGAGACACCTTTCACATGACCAGCTTGCTCAGAGCTCCATCCAGCCTGGCCTTGAACACTTCCTGGGATGTGGCATCCACAAGGGGTACAAAATTTTTTTCCTTCTCTTGTCCAGGGAAAAATCTGAGCTGCCATGGGCTTTCCACAGGTCTGGCCAAATCCCCAAGGAGTGGAGAAAACTGAGAGCCTGGTAACCAAGCTTAAAGCCACAGGTCCTAGCAGCTCTATATTGCAATTGTGTGTAGATACACCTTAAATACTGGCATCACCCTTTGCAGCAATTAAAACCCCCATAAACTTGTCATAAGGGGGTTAAAATTCAACACAAGCCTGATGCTTCCACATTCTGTGCAAGCTGCTGGTAAATTTGGTCTGCTGGCTCCTACACACCAGGGTGTTTTGTTCAGTAGCACTCCTGAGGGATCCTATGGGATCAAGCAGCAAAAGCAGAAACAGAGGGGTTAAATAAGGGTGGCAGGAGTAAGGAGGGAGCCTTTTGAAGTGATCTGAGGCCAGTTGTGTGTGGTCTAGAAGGAGCATTTCTGTGACTGTTGCTGCAGGGCAAGATGTGCCAGGGTGGGTTAAGTTGGTCCTCTGTGAGGACATCTAATTGGAGAACTCATGCAGCCAAGATGTCATATTCAGAGTCCAAAAGTCAAGAATGAGAGAGAATTTGGGAGTCTGGAAAGTCAACCCTGTCCCCTCTCTCAGTCTAACAACTGCTAAGAGGAAGCAAGGATAAAATGAAGGGCAAGTAGTGATTTATTCCTTGAGGTAAAAACACCAACTCTACTGTAATAAAAAATAATAAAAAAAAAAACCTAAAATAAATAAATTAAAAAAATTTTATACCTTAGAAATGTTAAATTCTGTTCTTAATTGCATAAATTCTGCTGTAGGAGAACACTTTACTAGCAGATTTTGCAACAGACTGTTGCAATAATACGCACTTTATCCCAAATTTACTGTCTTTCACTTAGTCACTAACTTATCCACTGTGTCTCATCAGAAGGGTTACCAAAGTATATTTTCAATGAGGTTGGTAAAACTCTGATGACAGATTCTCATGCTTAGAGAAACCAGCCCAGAGCTTTAAGCTGTCACTGCCTCCAAAAGCAACCTTGTCTGTGAGGTTTCTGAAATACTGAGACAGAACATTTGGCAGCATCTCTAGATCTTATCTCCAGATTTAGAAACCTGTTTCTATTCACTGCCCTACCTTCCTCCACAAGAGCAGGTGATACCCAGGCCCATGAATGCAGAGGTGTGTTTTTAAGCATGCACTTACTGAATTTGGGGCAAAATGGGGATAAATACAAGGTGACACTGGAAATAGAGATAGACCATGTGCATTCAAATACAGCTTTCCTTGCCCATTGTAGAATTGAAACATCAAAAAGGATTTTAAATGCAAGCTGATAAACTCCATTCCCTTGAAATTGGGTTCTTATATTTCATTACTTTTCTCCTTCTTTGTTATTTTTTTATGTGATGATATAAAACTGTACAGAAAAGTGATGAGTCCATCTTCAGTTACTTACAATCATATTATTATCTTTCATTGAACTTCAGTCTAAGAATTAAAGCAATGGAAAAGTCAAAAGCTGTCCATTAAACATAAGGGTTTTAAATATCAGCAGTTAAAACTGCTTAACAATTTAACTTAAGCAGTTAAAACTGAACCATTCAGGTTTGCAGCATTTCTGAAAGCAAAATTACTTAGAAATAGCCTCAATTTAAGGATCCTAGGACTAGTCATGCATCCATAAAATCCTGGTCCATCTTTTTTTCACACTGATGTGCAAGTCTCAGTGGAAATATACGTAATTCCTAGGGAGAGACATTTTTTTAGAATCTCAGATTCATAGAATGATTGAACAGTTATGGATCAAAGGGACCCTAAAGATCATTTAGTTCCAACCCCATTGCCATGTGCCACCCACTAGATCATGTTGCTTAGGGCTTTAGCCAACCTGGCCTTTTCAGGGGTGCAGCATCACCAACCTCTCTGGGCAACATGTTCCAGTGCTCCATCATCCTCTGAGTAAGTAATTTCTTCCTGACATCTCATCTAAACACCTAAAATCTTTCTGTTTAAGACCACTGCCCCATGTCATGCCACCATATAAAAACATCCCTATCCCTCCTTTTTTTAAGCCCACTTTAGGAACTGAAAGGCTGCAATAATGTCCCCCCAAAGCTCTCTGTTCTCTGACCTGAGCAATGTCTGGATCTCTCAGTCTCTGTAGAAGAAGTTCTGGAGCTCTTTTATTTTCTTTGTGACCTCCTTTGGGCTGCTCCAACAGGTCCCTGTCTTTCTTGTACTGGGGACCCCAGGGCTGGATGCACCACTCCAGTTGGGGTCTCACAAAGACTGAAGTGAGACACAGAATAACCTCCCCCTCACCTGCTGCCCACTCCTCTTTTGATGCATTTGGGAAGTTTTATTTCTGGGCTGTGAGCACACAGTGCTGTCTGATGTGCAGTTTGTTTTTTATGTGCCTCAGCACATCTCCAAGAGGGATCTATTCCAAGGCCATCTCAAGCACACAGCTGAGGCTCACTGATCCATCTTTCTCTCACCCTTTTTTTTAAACTGGAAGTGATGTTTCTCTTTTTCCACTCACCAGTGAATTCACCTATCTGCCATGACTTTTCAAATACATGGGGATTGGCTTGGCAGGATCAGCCAGCTCCTGCAGGATCCAGGAATGCATCTCATCAGATTCCACAGACCTGTGGCTGTTCAGCTTCACCATGTGATGCTGAAGGCAGCTCTTCACAATCTGACCTTTTCTTAACATGGAGCACAACACCCCCACCCCTCCTTCCCAGCCTGTTTCTTTTCAAAAGCTTGTAGCCTTCAACTGCAATGATCCAGTCATGTAACTCATGTCCCATCTTTCTGTGATAGCAATCAGGTCATAATTTTCTAACTCCACCATGGTTTCCAGCTCATCTGGCTTGTTACCTGTCCTGCATGAATTGGTGTACAGGCACTTCAGCTGGGCTATCCATGTCCTCATCTTCTGACAAGAGCCCTCTCTAATTCTTTTGGGATGATTTACATGGATTTCCCTGCTGTCCCCTGAAGTCCTGTTACTGAGGGTTCTTTACTGACACCCAGCAGAGCAGCTCCTCTCCCCAGTGAATCTTGTTTCAAGCCCTGCTGACAAGCCCTCTCACCTTGCCAGGTGCACCCCAAATGCTGTCAATATGCCCAGCCTCCCAAAGGCATATCCCATAAAAGCCACAGAAGCTGAAGCCCTGATGGCACCAGTCTCAGCCAGTCCTACTCCCCAGCCACACATCTCCCCCTTCCTCAGACCCAGTCCCTTACAGGAGGACAGAAAAGAACATTAAATGTGCTCCTAATTCTTCCAACATCTTTCCAAGGGACTTTGGTATTTTATGATATCTTTCTAGCAGCATCATTCAACCCTACACGAAAGAGTAGGAGCAGATGACAGCCCTCAGCTACCACAAAACTTGGAAGCCTCTTTGTGACACCCCAAACATGAGGCACCAATAGGTATAAAACCCCTTAGAGAGGTTGTCTGGGTGCCAAATGGCTTTTTCTGTGCCTCTCAGTGAGGAGCCACAAATAACTAACCCCCTTCAGGGTCTTTTGGTGGTGCTTGCTCTAATACAGCTGCCTGAATGTACTGATCTAGTGGAATTCTCCTCTTCTCGACTGTGACTACTGCAGGGATAGGGTAAAAAGTAAGGAAGGTTTCTCCATTTCCTCTTGGAACATGAAGCTTTGAAATGTAAAGTTCTAAACTGCCTCTACCAAAAACTTTGGAAACAGCTTTGTTTTACAAAATTAATAACTCTGCTTGAAGGTTGTTAAAAGAATGTTGTATCTGATATGTCAGGCGAGCAAGCAGCAAATGTTTGATACATCAGCTGAAAAGGAAAGAAAACACTACTTTTGACCTCAGGCCTTGGAGGAGGCTTCCAAAACTGAGTGGCAGCACTGGGATTATGGGTGTGCAGTTTGAATAGAAATGTGTAATATCACAGGGAGGAAAACTTAGAGTTTAAGGTTTTAGAATATAGTAACATATATAAAGCAAGATGGAAGATTTAGGGAGTAGGCTGAGTCCTTCTTTTTCACCTTCTTCTTCATGGGTTTGGGTGGTTTTTTGTAATTGGGTAGAAAAATCTGCATTGTGGACCACGGGTAGTTGGTTATTGTGTTAAAAGTAAAAATAATCTAAGCATCATTTCATAATTGGACAGTTTGTGCTTAAAAGATCTTGGAAAGAGATGGAGACAGAGGCATTTTTCACTTTGTTAGCTAGAACTCACAGCCTGTGGGACTGTACTATAGATTTATTAAGAATTAAAAACATCTGAGCCTGAACACGAA
>VWYP01015484.1:331-64800 GCA_013400435.1 Pycnonotus jocosus
CTATGCATCAGTTAAACCACCCCCCACCCCTGGCTTATATTTCCAGCAAAACATTTTGATTTGCTTCATGGTGTGGTCTGCAAGAATTGGTTCTCATGGGATGTGATTTTTTTCCCACCCTGTAGATCCAGCAGTGAACATGTAAGTGAAATCAGATATAAAGCCATTACAAATTTGCAATTAGTAAGAATAAAATGTCCCCAGTAATGTCAATGCCAGTTTGCTCATTGGCCTGGGAGGTAGACAAGTCTCCATTCTTTGAATATGTATCAGTGTCCTTCTGTCTTCTAGAGAAGTTGTGCAGGCTGTAAAACTGACTGCTTAGGTCATAGTAATTTTCAATAGCAACAGAAAAGACTCAAAATTTTATGCTTTACAGTATTGTAGCTCCAAGATTCATTAATCTCTAAATGGCTTTAATTTTGTTTTATTTTCGTTATGTATTCCTTTATTACACAGGATCAATATTTTTGTACATGTAAATCTGTATCCTTACTCCATTATTATCAGAAGTCTCACACTACAGGTCTTTTTAAAAAATCCTGGCTTCTAAAGTGTGTGATGTGAATAACCGCAGTGACATTCATTTTACAGTGTTCACTTCCAGGACACATATTCATGAAAAAAAGCTTGAACACAGCTACTGGAGCAGAGGACTGAAATACAGTTTGGCAAGGCCCAAAAATCATGGACTTCTATAGCTTAAGCTTCTTCCAAAGTGTTGGGAAATAGCTTGAAGGTAGACAATATAAATGTTATACCTCTCTGGAGATCAAAACAAGTATAAGACTAAATAAGAGAGTAGTTTTGAAATTTCATTTGCATCACCTCTTAGTGTTGGTAGCTCTATCTGATCATTTCAATGGGTCTGACTCTGCTCCCAGCCCAACCATCTGAGACACCACTATGGCAGTATCAAGTCCTGGATGAAATGAACTGTGGAAGAAAAACAAGAACTGATTGTACATCAAATTTAATCTAAGCTCCTCAAATCCTCATGGGCTGGAGAGCAGTGTTGCAAGAATATTTTTAAGGGCAAATAAATAGAAACTTTTGAAAGAAAATTCAAGGGTATTAAGCTAGTTGGTTGGCTTTTTGGTTGTTTTTGTTGTTGTTGTTGTTGTTGTTGGTTTTGTTGTGTTTTTTTTTCCTTGAAAGCATTTCAGTACACTGTAAGGAATGAAGTTACTTCCCACTCATATGGCTTTTCTTTTGGAGGTTTGTTTACCCACCTGATGGAGATAAAACTATTTGAGTCACCACAAAACCTTTCTAATTCTTTTATATCTGTCCTTGATAGAAGATGCATATTCTGTCATGCACCTTAAATCAGGCTTTCATCTCTTTCTAAAGTTAAGACACAAGCTAGAAGCTTGACAGCATTTTATACGTGTTTTGGCTCTATTTTATGTAAGACTAGATTAATTCAAAGCCAAATTATCTCTGAAGTCTAATTACAAAGTTCCTGAGACTGTAAGATGCAGTATCAGTTCATTTCTGGAGCCCTCACCTTCTGGGAAGCTAAGAGAGCTGTTCCTGACAAGGGGTCAAAAACTTCACCAGTGCTTGTGGCATCTGGTATTGAAAACATTTCACAAAGGCATATGTGTTACAGCTACATAGGTAACCACAGATTCTCTGGCTGCATGTTCTCTCTCACTGATGCCGACAGCCTCTGATTAAATCTTTGCTACTTACTTCAACTCCGTTTTGGAGTGGACACATGCTCTACTGGACAGAAAAAGGACCCAGTGAGAAGTGAAAATGGAAATGATCCGCAGTGTCACACAGTTCTCCCCCATTTTCACCACCACCACTAGCTCTTTGCTACGCACACACCAATCTGCAGAGCCAGATTTGTAGCCTCGGCTCTATTACCAACTGGTGCTATCCTCATCCTCTCGATCCATCCTGTTACACGAACCACTTCATAGTCTAATTGTCTAGTTCTTCCTTCCTGGGCTTCCTGAGTTCTGTGGGCCAAAAGAGTGCCGATTGTTCGTAAAGCCCAGGGTAAAAAATGCATATTTAGGAAAACTGCCTAGCAACTGCTTTCTTTAGTGCAAGGAGAGAGGCCATTTGCATAAGAAAACCTTCCAGCTGGAAGCCTCCAAAGGCTCTGCTGGGAGCTGATTCTGTGACCAGACATCAAAGGAGAATTCCCATTTAAGGCCTGCCCCCTCTGGGTGGCCTTTCTGTGCTGTCCCACCATCAGCGGGACGGTGGCGGCCGCACAGATCGCACCAGCGCTTTGCAGCACCCAAGAGATGCCATTCCAGGATGGGACTGTTCTTCCAGACATCCTTCACTGATCTTGTTCCCGCATGAAAAAGTCAACAGTTTCAGCTGCTAACCCTTTGGAGTTCTGTAAATTGCTTCGCAGATCGCTGCCAAAAGTGACAATCTGTAGTACTGCAGTACAGTATCTCCAGATATTTACACATGGTTCCTCCCCATGATTACTAAAAGGCATTATTAGTCTGCACAAAGACCTGGCTCAGAAAGATTTAAAAAAACCCCCAAAAACTAACTAATTTCTCTTGCCGTTTTATGCCTAGAAAAGGCTGCCCATAAACTTTTCACTTTCTAAAACCCTGGACAAAACATTGGCACTGGCAAAGTCAATGGAAATAACGTCCACCAATATTCCAAATACAATCCAGCAGATTGTGAACAGGGATGGGATTGAGGACATGGGTCTCTTATGTGCTAATCATCTAAACAACAGTTAAATCGTTTCAACACCTGCAAAAAATAGCTTTGTACAGCTCTGCTGCTACTTAATGGAATGAGGCGATTACGATCAGAGTTCTGCAAAGCTCTCCAAATTGCAGTTCCTAAGGCTAATTTCAATGTGTGAATCACTGCTTTCCTGCAATTTATATCCATATGTGTGGTTATTTTTGAGAATGATTCAGTTTTTTATGTATAATTTTAAAAGGACTTTTTAAGTTAATGAACATCTGTGCTAAGAGCCCCTCAACAGAAAAGCTTGTGTCAGCCCCTGGTGACGATGGCTGTGTAAACTTCCTGTTATCCTATAGGCGTGCATGTGGATCCTATGGCTCTTACCAACTGCATGCTGAAGGAGTAACCAGCCGAAAAGCTCTCCATTAAAACGCCTTAACAACAGGGTGGGAAATCCAGAACTTTCAACCCCTTAAAAATCGTATATCTGTTCCATAACCAGTATGGAACTAAATTCTCAAAGCTTTTAACAGAAGCAAACAGAGGAAAAATTTCCAGTTGAAAATTTCCAAACACTTTAATGTTTTGATTGACACACAAGTCGATACTTTTAGTGTAGTTCAACAGGATTTCTGCATAACATGTGTTTCTAGGTATTGCCTTCCTGGCTTGAACTTTTTTTCTCAAGGTGAACTTATTTCTTGACATGCTGCATGAGAACCACGTTGGTATAAATCTAGTGGTGGTGGATTTCCAAAGGAAAAAATAGGCACTGAAACTCAATGGGTAATCAAGTAACTGGTCACAGCAACAAGGTCACTTTGCTTTAGTCTGTCTTTTAATCAGCTTAATTTTTCAACCTAGTTATTATGGGGCTTTGTTTCTGCCCTCTTTACACTCTTTGATCTCACAGACTGAAGAAAAATGTACTCCAGGAGCCATGAAGCTGTCTTCTCATTTGCACATTTAAAGAAAAAGGGGGCTTAAATCTGGCCAAGCGAAGCATGTCACAGCCTCCCAGTTAAAAGTCTCATTTTCTGTATTACCAACCTGTCATTAACCCTGCAAGACAGAGTTTAGTATGAACTGACTGTTAAATGCAGCACACTACACATGTTGGAAATCTGATGTTCCTTCTCCTAACACTAATAAGGGACACTTTCTTAAGACTCCCTCCTAGGATCTGTTGGTGAAAACAGATCTGTGTTGGTAGAAACAGAAGTGCAAGTAGGACCAATAACCCCGATGTGAAGATGATGAAATAACTTCACTTAGGAATTGACTGCATCTGCAGCTGTACTAAAAAAGTTGGAACTTCTTCTTCCTCAAGACAAATCTCAAATTAGGTTTTTCTGTGCAGAACTGAGGAAGTTAAACAGCTGTAATTCCAAACAAAACTAGGAATCCAACCAGTAGCTGTGTAAGTAAAAGCTGGAGACAGACCATGCCTCCTGCACAGCACAGAATATACTCTGGCATGGGCAAGTAAGCCACAGATACCAAGTAATGGTGCTCATCCTTCATCATCAGGATAACCCCACGTCCTGGTGCATACCAGCCTCTAAATGCTGACGTTGCAGTGACTTTTAGAAAGCCCTTTAAAACCATTATGCCTAATTCTGCTTGTGATCATGTTACTTTAAGTTCAGAGCTACTGCACTGACTTCAAGGCAGTTACTTTGGATTTATATCTCTCAAGCTGGCCTACTATTTCTTGTATTGTTTCCAGTTGCATGAAATCATCTGTGCACGTCCTCCAGGGCTGCTGGAACCCTCTGTCCTCCCCAGCACTACACATGATGCAATGAGCCTCTGACGGAGGAGGAAAGCCGAGAAGTCCATGTAGGGAAGCAGATAATTTCCTTTTGAGCAATGGATGCAAAAATAGCAGCTAATAAAAAGCCTTCAAACTGTGCCTTCAAACTGTGACAATTCAATACACACACCTACGAGAATGCCTTGACAAGCTGCTTGACTTCCCAGTAACTCTTTCTTGTTTTCTTTAGTGCAGCCTCCTCCAAACTCCCACACACAGGTATTCATCTCTGTAGTGACAGCTGAGACCTGCAGGTGTTTGCTGCTATTGCCCTTTCAGAATAGACAGACACTTGTTCCTCACTGTAAACATTTCTATCATGGTGTTTGCCTGGCTAGTTACAGCCCAAATAATGATAAACCAGCCTTTTCTTTTTTTAGACCCTTGCTGTCATGCATTAATTCTCTTTGCAAATAGGCATTAGGTACTGGAAATAGCTTAAGCAAGATCACTCTCTGGTGATTATTTTACTAGCCTTATCTTTTGGAAAATATTTCATAAAGTGTCACTAGAAAAGCATATCATGCAGTTTCCAAAAATATAGTGCTCTACAACATTAGATTCATACATGAAAGGAGGGTATGGCTAGTGGGCAAGATGCTCTTTCATTCCCTTAATTCTAATGTTATTTCACTGTTTTTCAAAGTGCTACTTCAAACTGCTACTTTGGCCTTGTTAAGCAACAGCAAAAATCAGAATAAGAACTGTTTGCTGAGGACTTTTAACACTTGCAAGTGTAAAAATGGCTTCTCTAGAGTTGTTCACCTTTTTTATGTAGCAAGAAGGTCCAAATTCTATGTATTTTTAAAATAGGCCTGGAATGGCAAATTGTGTAACCATTAGTTTTTCTGGAAGTCTGGGAGATTAAGCAGTTTTAATATCTTCTCCTGTCTTAACTGAAAGTGCATGGGGACTCTATTTTTAACAAAGAAAACATCCCAGAATACTTAATGTTAGCATTAAATAGAACCAATCACGAAAACATTAGGAAACAGCTACAAAAATCTAGGAAACTTCCTTACAAACCTTTCTCACTCCACCATCTGTTTACTTTTTCATACCCTGATTCTGTTTCTCTACTTCTTTACACTAATTTAAACAAGAGCTGAATTCTAATTTAAAAAAAAAAACAAACAAAAAAAAAACCAAAAAAAACCCAACCAAAAAACAAAACAACCCAGCCCCCACAGAAGCCAAAAAATAAAAGAGAAACAACAGTCTTTCTCAACCATCAGAGGTACAAAATGTGCCAGTATGAATTGCAAAGTCATTCACTGAAGGACTGAAACCAAAAACTTAGGGGAAAAAAAGAAAGGATGTTCTTCATTTGGAAGGAGTGGAAGATGAGCATGGCCCAGGGCACTGTCTGACAATACAGTTAACATGTGCCAATGACACAGCCTATGTGAGTTTAGATGTACTATGCAGCACATTTTCATTAGAGGCTGGGAGGTACCCCTAATCCAAGAAAGCGAAAAATCTGATTTGGAAAATACCACTCACAGTTCTAGCAATGTCTGTACCAGAAAGATATGCAAAAATTACTTTTTCACACACTGACAGTTATTGGAGAAGGCTAGTGTGAGGGGGAAAAATATGATGACACTTTTTTTCCTGACAGTGGGCCTTCTTTAACACTCTAAAACAGTCTGGTAGGGGACAGGAATAGTTTCTCTAAATACAATTGAGATTTAAAGGCTGGAAAGAGAGTAGAATAATGTCATTAAGTAGGTGTCTACTGCTCATGAGCTAACTCAGATTGCTGGATATGCAGCTGTTAGGACAGAGAAGCTGTTGTGCAGCCTTCTGGAAAAAGCACTGGCAGCACAGGATTCTACTTATTTGCAGCATCCACTTTGAGAGAAGGGGCTGTGTGACAGGAGAGGAGTGATTCAAGAGTCAGAAATCCAGGCTTCACAAAAACAAGATTGCTGCCATCCAGTTCTATACCTGAGAGGTATTTGAGAAGAAGCCTGTCAGCATTTTGCAGGCTGCACCTCATGAACTTATTCAACTGAATAAGTTGAAGTCTTTCTTCAGGACTTGCATGTTTGCTTTCTTTCTTGTGGTATGATTTAAATCTGGATCATCTTTGGTTTCCACACTGCTCTGTGGTGCTGAGGACAAGCAACATGGCCAGATGTGCTCTGAGGAGCATCGCAAAAAGCAAGTTATGTCACAGGCTGGTGCAGGAGGCTTGGATCCACATAGTTTTCTACAGTTTGCCAGTTCAGGAGATACTTTTCACAGAAATATCTCATGGAGACTGCTGTCACATCTTGCTGTGTGTCAAGTGTGACTGACTTCCAAAGACCTCTCAGGAATTTTCGCTAAGCATAGTTTCTCTTTAGGTACTTAGGACCCTGTTGGAATCCTCTCTTTTTCTCTGGCAAACTAGAATTTTTATGAGGTTTGGTGTCTTATATGGAAGGGACTAAAGTACTAGTGAGTGTTGGTGTTTTCCCTGCAGCATGACAAGGTCTCAGGTTCTTGTTGCTCCTACCCTTAAAACCTACTGTGTGGCTTCCTTCAAGAGTGAAATACGCTCAGTAACCTGTGTTTCTTCTTTCAATCTAACATGTTATGCTCTCTTTAAATAGCAAAATGGTACAAATTGTGGAGAAGATTTTAAAGAGAAGTGGAGTCATTGAAATTTAAACTGAAACACATCCTCTTAAGTCTTCTGCCCAATCTGTGGCAGGAGTGAAGGAAACCAATTTGTGAACTTCTCTGTAGTTTTAGGGCAAATTTGGCCTAGGGGAAGATGGAAATCTCACTAGGCCCAGTCTTTTGACAGAGTTTTGAGTGGTTTGTGCAAGCTGAGAAAAGGAGTCCACATTTTCTCCACTGTTCTTGTGCTGTTACATAAAGGCAAGTAGGTTATACAATAGCTAAATAGGGATTACAAAACTTAGCTCCATAAATCTAAATAAGAAACAGAATGTCTATCCTGCACTGGACAAACATAAAAATGGGGAAGGGTGAAACTCTAGTCCTAATGAAGTTAATGGCAAATCTCTTCCTTAGTCTAGTGAAATCACAGTTTCATCTGAAACCTTGGCTCAAGCCTGTAGCTGGCTAACCAGGCTGAATACTTAATGCATATCCGTTTCAAGTTTTTCCAAGTACTGGGATGACTTCTACTTTTTTTTCAGGCTTTTTTGCTTATAATTAAGAAATGTTGAAATTATTTTAAGACGAAGTACTAAGCAATCACTTCCAAACCTGAACTGGAATCCTAAAAAGGCCCTGATACATTATCACTGAATGCAAGAACAAGTAACAACAAAGTAGTTCTTCCCACGCTTCAGTGTCAACACTTAAAAGCACTGAAAGCTACTTTAAAGCATTACCTGGGTACCTTAGAGTACGATAGGAAACCCTGACCTGTGAGGGTAGGAAATCAAACAACAAACCCTAGATATCAACAAAACAAATAAAAGCACCTAATAAACTTGAGATCTAAGCTCTGCAAGTAAATAACTTTGTGAAAAGATATTTTGTGCTGTAAGGATTGCTGTGCAGCAGTGTTGCTGGAGCTGTCTAGCTCACAGACCAAACCAATTACTTGACAGTCGTTTAACTTTGGCCTGGGGTAGAGCACTTCTGGGTAAGAAAAGCCATCGCAGTTTTTCCCTGTCCCTGGGCTCATCTGGTCTGACTATCAAAACCTACTGCGGTTACGTTGGGTGCTAGCATATACATCAGGACCGCCCCCATCTACAAGATTACTGCATGATGAGAAAGACAGAAAAAAAGAAAGGGAGAGAAAAAGGGAAAGCTTGTGCAATCACAGCCACACATCACACGTATTCCCAGTCCAAGGGTTACTTCTCTCCCTCTCTTCCCTGAAGCATCTCTTAACAGCTGAGCTGATTCAATGCAGAATGTCATTAACAATCTAACAGTGCACAATGACTTGGGATCATCCTTATCTTACAGAAGCAAGCTATAAATAATCATTTTGGGCAAATCTAACATCATGACTGAGTGGCAGGCTCCAAGAAAAACAACTCCAGTGTATTAAAACGCACAAATGACAAACCATTTCTTGCAGAACTTTTTGGAATTGTGTAAATCTCTCCAATGAACATCAGATAAAGCTGTCAGGGTTGGGGATGATTTGCTCCTCTGTGAGTGATTAAGCCTGGACAGTTAAAAATACTTAGCCTGCTATAAGCAGTTAGGCATGGTACACCAGTGCCATTCCAGTGTTATCACTGACTTAGGCCTGCCAAGGATGCAATTCTCTAGGCAACCATCTGGGAATTCATCATTGCCTTGATTTTTTCATGACCATCTTCTGACCAGCCCACATATGTCCCAGAAAGAGCAGGCCAAAACTTCACAGACTCAACTGAAATTTCCAACTTTTATCAACTATGAGATAGGGCAGGCTGTGGCTCTGTCCCTCCTCTGCACTAATCAGAAACCAGCTGAACATGAGGTGCCAGAGAAGTTATTCTTGTCGTTTTTCTTACTGTGTAGAACAAGCCACTTCCCAACTTGAAATCTCGTATCTACCCATCACTCTGCAAACTTATACTACCACTTTGGATGAGGCTATGCTATTTTACATCATCCCCTTTGACACTTGTTCACCTCTTTCTCTCTTCATTTGCATTTCTGTCTTTCACTAACATCTCTCTCCAATTACCTTTCCAGCTTTATTTGTGCCCTTTCTCACATCAATGATAGCACTCTCTTCACGCTACTACCTCTTTCTTCTCCTTTGTAACACCCTGACCTCGAAGAAGCCCTCCTTCACCTCAAAAATAGGTGAAGATAAGGTAGAGAAGAAGGAAAGAGAGTGATACTGTATGAGGGACAGTGGGAAATACAATGTACCCCTTAAATGAGATCCTTTGAGAGGTGTCCAAGGACTATCCAGGTTACCCAGAATCTCCTGAACTCCTGCTTTTTCCAGGTCATGGGTATTGTTCCACATTTGTGTTTCAGTGGGTAGAAGCTTTGCTTGAGTGCTCATGTGCAAGGCTCGAGGATTAACCCCAGAGGTGTGTGAGCAGGTACACTGATGCCAGAGTCCATATACCAACACAGGCCTGTGCTGGGCCTCTGCTGTCTCCAGGCACTCCATATGACTAATGAGCTTCTACCCCCTTTTATAGGTAGTTTTTATGCAGCAGGGGGAGTTACTATTCTTTTTCCAAAAATAAGCAAAGCATATGTTCAAAAATGCTTTCTCTGACTGTAACAACCTTTGGAAACAGTTACTGATTTGCGTATACATTAATTCTTAAGTGTAATGACTGACATGGTAAACACTGAAGTATAGAACAGAGACACGACTTCAGTCCCAACAAGCGGTGCAAAAATGCAATATTCAAAATCAGATGCAAACTCAAGAAACCTTAGCCTCTGCTCACTGGTGCCCTTTAAAACACAGAGGAAGTTATTACCATCCTGTATATTTTTTCAAGCTCTGAACTGCACTCATGGTTGTTTTACACTGATCAAATAATTCAAAGTGTCAGTTTCCAAAATAACAATATATAAGAGAAATTAAATACTAGGTTTGTCTTTGAAAGGAAAGAAAATTAACAGGGGAAGCTGTTACTTACGAGCTTTTAAGTGAATCAGCATTCAGCAAAAATTTTCAAAAGTGCAGCTTCCCCTGCCCTATCCAGTCTCAGCCAGAGGCAGAGACAATCTCTTCCCAGGCATCCTACCAATACTGATGGTGAGGTGACACTTTCCTTTATTAACACAATCCAAATTGAGTGGTAAAGAAGGTAATAATGAAAAAGGAATAGAGAGGTGGCAGATACAAAACGCGCTTAAAGAAGATGAGTTTACCTAACAGGATAAACTCTAGGGTTTGTAAATTATCAGCTTGGTCATGGATTGCCTCTCCAAGCCACAAACACCTGACAGGTTCAGTTCCAATCATGAAATTACAAATGTGATAGCAAACAGCAAATGGTGTCAACTACGTGACTTATCGCATAGCACAAAGACTACGTCAACAACATCATTAATGTGCAGTTTGTTTATCCCAGCAATCTCAGAAGGTCGTTGCAAAATTCAAGATATACATTTATGGCAACCAAGCTCAGGGAAAACAGTAGGAATGAAAAAGAGCAATGGGCTACTCTTACCCTCTGCAAAACAGCTCTTCAACTAGGACTAAGGCCCTGGCTTAAGGCAGGAAAAGCTTTCAGGTGCTGAGTATACAACAACTTCTCACGTAATCTCCTTCTGAGTAAAACAACGGGTCACTGCTGCTGCTGCTTATTTTTCCTCTAGTTAACTGATACATTATACAATGGCACCCCAAAGTTACCATTTCCATTTTTCTGAGCAGTATTTAAGAACATATTTTAATAACTTCAAAGTGTTGGGCCAAATCTGATTACCCATTCTTCCTTTTCATGTGCTGCTTATTCTTCACTTATGCCCAGCAAACGTGCAAGATTTTTGCCCAGAGAAAAAGACCTTTCTGTGATTTAGAATCTAAACCAAACATATATAAACAACAAAACATGAAAAACTACTCTGATTAACTCTCTAGATTTACCAAAACCTTTTAATCCAGAACCAGGCTCTCCATATGCTAGGCTCTAAATCACCTGACAGACAGATGGTTAAGTGTAAAAGCAGAATCAGTCAACCAATGTGGTAAGGAGACAGAACAAGACCCAGCTTATTACTTATTACAGAAGTTCACTTACCCGATAGTAGTCTGTGCTGTACACATCTCTAGACATCCCAAAATCCCCAATCTTCACCAGCAGGTTTTCACCAACCAGACAATTCCTGGTAGCAAGATCCCGATGCACAAAGTGCTGTGATGCCAGGTAAACCATCCCAGAAGCAATCTGCTGGGCAATGTGAAGCATCTGGGATTGGGTCAGCTCAGCAGGACGGTTGCCCTCTGCCATCAGTCCTGCATCTGGTCCATGTGCCCTGCACCAAAACACAATCTGATAAACTGGTAGGCCACTTGTAAGATGGAGAAGTGGAAGGCATTAGTGAGTGTCAGCACACACAACTCCATCAAAAATGCTATAAATTCCTTAGTGAAATAGGGAAAAATTTTTGTTTTGGCTTTTTTTCATTTACTGTTTTCCTTCATCAGTGTAAGATAGGTGGTCTGAAGAGCATTACAAACAGGATATATATTAATCAAGGAAATAAGGCGCATGTGTTCACAATAGTACCCATCTGTCACAAAGCATCACCTTTCTTCTGTTCTAGTAATCTTTTCTGGAGAAAGGCTGACAAACAAACCTGCTTGAGAACCAAGGGAAGATCTTATCACACTGTAAGACTGAAAAACAATTGAGGGAAAGGCAATGAAGTGGCATGCACAACATCAGTTTTTCCTGTGACTGGCATTTCTTAATTTCTGTAGAGATACAGGCCATTGACCCTTATATCTTTTCTTAAACAAAAAAGAGCTAGTTTCCTTCTCCATTTGAGAAACAAGGGCAGCAATTTTAAATTTATACTTCTAATTTCCTATCCAAATGCACAGCAGGAAAGGATTTTTGCTTATTTCATCACCAAGGGTGAGTCTTGCCTGAGGCTGGAATTCTTGACAATAGGAAGAGGACACAAAACACACTGTTTGGAAAAACAAAACAGCTTCAGAAATACGAGTTTTTCAAGACCCAGCAAGTCTCTAAGAAGCAACAATCAACTGATTAATGAGAACACTTGTATGCACTTCATCAAAACTAGAGATATTTTGTACTAGGAAAGCCCAGTGAAGTACTGGGACACATGAGCTTTAGCCATCTTAACTATGTGAGCTCTGGTATGCCTGTACATGTATCTTGAAGACAGAGATATAAACATTCATATGAACAATGTTTTATAGGAAGAACTTGTAGCTAATCCTTATCTAATCAATGAAGTAATCTGGCAATCAGTCCTCATTTGATACATCTTATAATGTTCTAAATATCCTTTTCCATCCATTCTATTTTTCTATGTTTTCAGAAGACCTTTTATTCCATCCCTGAAGACTATTCTTTCAGAGACCGCCTCTCGTCTTCCACCTCCAACAAAGGTGAGGCCTTAATTTTTTTTTAGGGTAAGGACACAGGAGTTTGGAAAAGAGTTGCAAATTAATAAAAATCTGTGAGATCAAATCTGACACTACCAATTAGAAATATGATATTAAAATTGCCCCAAGGGATGAATTTCATAAGCAAAGCAACAGATGTGAGAGAGAAATAAAGGAGGGTGTGTAGCATTGATAGGACTGTATCTGGTACCAGGCAAAGCAGCTATCTGCCACAGGGTATGTACAGGCAGCCTGTGTCATCTGGTCTAGGTTGATGGGAGCAGGAATAAATGGGAGGATATGAAATCTCCAACTAAAACTCACAAGCAAATCCCTTGTGAAAAATACTGCACCTTTATCATGCATAGACTTCTTTTTTTTTTAATGCGTGTTCTCAGACATGAACCTCTGAGCTGCTAAATTTGAGAATTTTTCATCTTTTGCTAGTCTCCCTGAAGACATGGTCTGTATCTAATGGAATTTGTTTATTATTCCTAACGTTCCGTCCAGCTTGTTTGTCTGCTTGGTGCTGGCCATAAATGAGATGATCTTCAGTGTCTGCAACAGCCAGGGACATTGACAGATATTGTCTGCAGCCACATCAGTCCCTAGTCCACAGACCAAGCACTGGGCAGGCATGAGTTTGAGGCTTTAGTCCTAGATCTGAACAGCCTTTGGCTGCATGCAGGCAGCCCAGTTCATCTGGGTTAAATTTTCAGATCAATTTTTCCCCAACAGCCTTTGGTGGCGCTGCAGGGTAAGAAATATGGAACAGTCCACTTTGCTATGAACCCCTGGTCTGCAGCACAAGCTGCAGAAAATGTGAGAGGAATGACAAATTGGAGCTTTGGTTTAACAGCTTGTCCCAGCATAATCATTTTATGTTATAAAGACAAGGGCTGATTAATAGTTTTTAAAGGTGAAGGCCTTAAAGTAGGAAATATACTGTCTGCTAAAATACTTTTCTGTACAATGATTCAAAATCAGAGTTACAAGTAAGAAAAGGCCAATCAAAAAGAATCAAGACGTAAGTATTTCTTATGGAGTAGGAAATTATTTCTCATCAACTGAGAATCTGGCTTTTTCTAGCGAAAGTTCAGTGTTCTGAAATTGTACTATGATGGCATCTAGAGAAACTGCAGGTCTCTCCTGATTCACAGCAGAAGACCAAGCAGACAAATGTAAATGCCCCTAATTCTTAAATATACTTAAACCCTTTGCAAGAGAGACAATGAGTCTGGGAAGAGTAGTAGTGTTTGCTCTGCAGCTCCAGTTCAGATCCCAGTTTCTTCATCAAACCTGTCAGCCCCGCCAATAAAGGAGGATGATAGTTGATGTCATGTGTTCTATGGTGTGGCTATTTTTTCAAGAGACAGTAGAAAGACAGCAAACTCAAACACATAAGCTATCAAAAATGCATAAATTGCAGCATTAGCAATCAGTCATTTCAGTTATATCGAAAATAAGAATCCAATTAACGGGACATTTGTTTTGATTGTTTTACAGCTTTGTTAGAGATATCTTTCCAAAATGGTGGTACTCCTAGCTATATTTAGCAAGAAAGACCTCTGTATGTTGAAATATCTTTATGATATCTATTGACAAAATCTAACACTAGACATTCAAAGAATAGTCTCTTATATTTTTAACATAGGAGCAAATGCCGTCTCTTAACTCTTATTTTTACGTCAGAAAGTGCAAGCTGGTAGAAATGGCACATACATGAGGCCTCTGTCCACAATGTCCTCAATCATGGTTTACCTATTATTGTGAACCTTATGTATCATCTATTTATTTATAAGTGCTCTAGTGACAAATTTCAATTTCCTGTGCACATTCCTCAATAGCTTTATTAAAGAAAACCCTAATGTGGACCCCAAAGTGTAGCATTTTCCAATTCACAGAAGTTTCCATAGCTCACAGTCTTCTTGCTGCAGATTTATAGCAGTCTTTCCAAAACACTGAAAGGAGGGAAGGGAAAAGGGGTTAGATTTCAGAAGCTCCTTAATGCCTACAGATAGCAATAGCTGTTGAGTGGGACCTATCAAATGCTACCAGAAAGCCTGTAAGAACATCATTCCTACTGTAGGATTTATAACCAAACATCTCAGAATACACTGAAATATTCTGGAAACAACATTTCTTTGGTACAAAGTTTGGTTTAATGGTACTTCCAAACAGGCAAAGAAACAGAGCTCCACATCCCAGTACAAAAGACAAGAGTCATACAATCTGTTTTCCTAGGTGTCAGCTTTTTCCAGTGGTAGTTGTTAATTTAACATTAACTACCAGTAATACCTGCCTTTTCTGCCTACTTTTAGCTCAGAATCACAATATATGTCCATGGATTTACCTGAGGAATTTGTTAAGATCTCCATGCTTCATATACTCAAAGACCATGATAAGTGGATCCCCCTCAACACAGACACCATAGAACTTGACAATGTGCTCATGTTGCAGGTTAGTTAGCAGTTCTGCCTCACGGTGGAAGTCCTTGCGGGCATTATCACTGGCATCCTTAAGTGTCTGGGGGAGAAAAAGAAAATGTAAGGAAGGACAGATGGTAGGAAACATGGGATAGCACTGTAAGGGTAAGATAAGGACACTGTACAGCATAGAGGATTGAGGAAGTATTTTCTTAATAACTCTTTTAGAAATGCAGATGTGATCCTGAAGTGCAATTAAATAATGGCAGTACAATTTTCATTCTCCTGCCACATGTTATCCTGAACAAACACTTTTCTTGTAAGAGAATGTATGAATACTCATGCTCTTGCTGTGACAAGTGTTTTCCAAACACAGAACAAATAAACTGATCTCATCCCAAAAATATACTAGTATGCAGCTGGTTTGTATCCTTGAGCATTTAACTCAAGCAACCCCTAGTATCCTGCTGGCATTTACCTTTCTTGTCAGTTCTTTAAGATAAAACTCTGGTTGTCTAAAATACATGGTGGTAATGTGGATGTATTTTTTTATGTACTGCTGATGTTAGTCCCTGTGGTGTGCTATACATTATGTAGATTTACATGAGAGTATGTCCGTGGACCAGGATAACCTGACACTTCAGCCAGAAACTTCTTTGAAATTCTGTAAATCTACTCACATGACCAAGATTAGGCATATGTATAAGTAACTGGAAGTCAAATCCTAAAGTGATAGACATGGAAGAATGTAGATGCACAGAGGAATTCTGGGGTGTCACTGGATCAAATAGGAGGCTTAAATGTTGTATAATGAAATGATACTAATTTAACTGTCACACATAGGCAGTTTCTAATTTCTCCTTACAAACTACATTTCATGAGCAAGAAAACACTTTCATGGACAAAAAAGAGCAAGTTCTGACAACAATTAAATGAGGAATAATTCTAATTGACAATAAACCACTAATACACTCTCTAGTCAAGAGGTAGAGTGGTTGCACTATACTAATTCAAAAACTATTTCTAAAACCACAAGAGAAAGATGGCAAGTTACCAACATTCACAATTTATTCTTCACAGAAACTGCTTTCTGGGCTCTGTATCTCTGGATTTTAACAATACCTAGGTTTAATACAATTGAAGATGAGACACAAAAGTAGTGGCAATGTTTTAACTAAAGATGGCTTTTTCTTGGCCATCCAGCCACTTTACTTTCTATCCTGAATTAATATATAGAGCATGGGACCAACCACGTTCACCAGAACAGAAACAGAATAAGTTGATACTGTCCAATCATTCTGTCAACAGAGTTTTTAGCTGCAGTAGTCATGGTTTGTTCAACCTTTTACTTCAACAGGGACAATTCTGTCCATTTTTCTAGTATTGAATGTATGCATGTGTGAAGAAGAGCCTAGAAGATGACTGTTGGAAAAAACACATGCTTTACTTGTGGTACTGCAATCTTGGGTCTTGAAAAATGAATAGCTACCATAATAAATTTCAGATGGGGGACAAGGAGTAGGGCAGAATGGATTGCTGTCTTCCGAGTTCAGGGGTTTTTCCCTGTGGATTTCAGGCTCTGTGGATCCTAGAGGCAAAGGTAATCACTCATGCCTTAGGCGTCCCTTCCCTGGGGAATGTACTTATGAATCTTAACATGCCTTCAGGCCCAGAATCCTTTCTCCATATGCTTTACCAAGGATGCAGCAAGGATATTGCCTCATCAAGGCTTCACTAGCCATAACATGTTTGTATACACAGCTGTATCATGGACATCAAATTTGCTTTCCACAATGGTCTACACACAATCACATCTGAACTGAGTGAAGACTGGAACTGAAGTGTTTTCCAATACCTCCAGGCTCTGGGATGATGCTTTAACATGATACAGGCACCAAGACACAGTCCGGTGTATACTATCTATACTGAAATCACTGGTAATAATTTGAGTTTCCTCTGGTGGTTTCATATATGAAGTGATTTGACTGTAATTCTCCTCAATGATGGAATTAGAAAAACAATTAATACAAAACCCATTTTTAAATAATAGCAATCTGGAAAAAACTGACAGGGAGAAGCAGAGGCTGATCCTCTTTTCAGCAGGCTCTTTCCCTGGAAAGACAGTAAAAATGCTGACAGCTCTGTCCTGTGAGGATGGCATATTGTATATTTGAGAAGATGCTTTTTATCTCACAGAAACAGCAAAATTATCATATGACAGAGCAGTTGCCATGGCAATTCCACATTTTTCTGTCAAATAGCAAAATGTAGAAAAATCTAAAACTCAGGTGAAACTCAGGCAGGGTTTCTACTACCATGGGCTGACTGGAATTCCTGTCACCCACCACTGCAAAATCTCCTTTTCATTATTTCATGCAGTGCACAGAATAGACACAATGCATGAGAGAGAGCTGGCAGAGTCAGGGAAGGAGGAGACTGGAAAGTAAAAAAATTAATAAGTATGCAGAACTTACATAGAAATGACATTGACTAACGCATTTAGCTTGTTCTCAGAACAAGAAAAAAAGAAAAAAAAAAAACTAAATAAAACCCTAAGAGCACAGAGAGAGGAAAGACATATTAATTATTATTATCACTACTGACAAGTATGCCAAAGCTCTGCATACAAAGCACTTTCACCAGTCGACAGGAGGTTTTCCCAAGTAGGATGCGAGGTTCAATCACAGGTGCTTTCCAGCTACTCAGGCCCACAGTTAGAGAGGAGGGACAAGCTTCCTTTGGAAACAGAGAGGCCCCTGGCTCTTACAGGAGGTCCACATCTACCCAGTCCATCCCTGTAACAGTCGGACCACCACCCCACAGTTCCTCTCCTCCACAGAGCGTTTGTCCAGGTACCAGCCCTCCATGTGGTCTGTGCTGCCTCGCGCTCTGCAGCGAGTGTGAACTCTGACACCCCCCTGCCTGACACCACAGAGTGTGCCACTGCGACATCACAGAGCTGCCTTCGTGGCCAAGGCAGAGCAACAGCAGGAGGATGGGGCTGTCACCAGCAACAGCAGGACTTGGTAGCCAAACTCTTGAGACAGCTACATGACTACTAGCACTACTTTCTACTGTTTCAGCCTTCCCTTACGAATTAATTGCTACTGCTTCCCATCAACATACAAGAGCTGACTGGTATGCCCCCTCAAGAAATGAAGGTGTGGTTTTGAGCCTTCTCAGAACTGAAGGTCTGAAGAATTGGAAACCTTTGGTATTCCTGTACAGGTGCCATGGAAATGTTCTTGATCTCACACACACAGCAGTCTGCTAGCTGAGCAAAGCCTCCCAGGGGAGTCAGAGGAAGCTGCCAACCTGTGCCTTGTCAGCCTCACCTCCCCCCTCTGGACAGGTTACCCTAGTGTGACAGTAAGCCTGTGAGATCCAACCCCACGAGGAGACAGTATTGAACCAGGCCTGAAGAAACACACCAAAATGAGCCCTCAAGAAAACAGTGATTTTTCCTTCTTTCACCCTCTGTCTAAAAGTGCCTACAGCAAATGGTGTCCTGATATGATCTGCTATAGGCTAGTACAATGCCCAGGTTTTGCCTCCAAAAAGCCCACACTAAACAAATCCAATTTAAACAAATTGCCTTTCTCCTCTTTAAAGGAGCAAAAGCTCAAGCCTTTTTGGTATTTTATGCTAGGCCTGGTCTTTTTTATCTTCACAGATTTTTCTGGGCCTCTTAGCTCCTAAATAATTTGCTGCAGCAACATTAGCATTTTGGATACCAGCTGGCTGATAAGAATGGAACTCGTTGGGTTAGAAGAAGGGATGCTCAGGACCAGGCATGAGCCATACAGTTTTCCAGCAACTAGCAGGCACAGGGAGCCAACAGGGATCACTAGCCATCCTGACCCCTATTGTGCAGGTGAGGCTATGCCTCCTTGCTGCTGAAATCTCCCTGGCACCACCTCACTCTTCAGCATGCACCTGTTTCCACTGAGCTCACCAAATCTATTTTGCAGTGATGGGTGTGTTCTGGTTTTGCCCATGGAGCTGAAGCTCTCTAAAGACCTTGTGTATCAGGAGGAGCTGCTCATTGCTGCTGGCATTCAGGTCTGCTCCTCTATGACTAAAACTGCCAAATCCTGTGCTCAGGGATGGAGTCCAGACACAGTGCTGCACTGAAGGGCAGGACAGCTCTCTGCACTCCAGTGGAGGCTCCATCCCTTGACCTCCACTGTGACTGAGGCATGTCTGTTATCTGTGGCAATTCACCCCTAAGTTCACCAAAAAATTTGCTCTGTGACAACAGCCAGAGTCACATGTTTAAGAGTCAATGACAGAAACATAAAATGGGCATAACTTCTTCCCAGAGGTAATTCTTCCCACAGCTGCCTGCAAGATTCTTCTTAAGGACACTATAAAAGACGGGCTTTGGTAAAAAAACAAAACAAAACAAAACAAAACACAAAGAAACCACCAAAAACCAGCAACAAAAAAACAAAACCAAAAAAACCCCCACCAAAATAGTATGACAACTTGCCCAGAAAATGGATAGATTTGTCATCTAGGTCTATGGAGACATATACCTTTACAGGTTAAATACTCTTCCATTTGATTTACACTGAGAATGAGCAACAGAGAGAAAGTACAGTGCAGTATTTAACAGCTCCATTTGGACAGGACTTTCAAAAGAAGTGAGTGAATGGAAATACTTTTATTTTGCTATCAAGCAGTTCCCTAAAGTGATGAAGGCCATTTCCATTATGGCTTCATCAAAATACAACAAAAAATTCATTCAGATCTAGTTTTTTCATCTCCTATCTCTTCCTTTCTCCTGTCTATGCTATATCCCTTCAGAGCCTAATTTTCTTCTCACCAGCCAACATGACTGAACTACTCCCAAGTATTGAAAAGCTTATAGCCTTGGCAAACTCAAAAACCTGCTATTTTTGATGGAGCATTCTACAAGACTATCCTTCTTTCATGTTCTTCTACTGTCAGATTCAAAACTCTTTTTCTTGTTACCAAATTCAAAAAGATGATCTACATGATTTCTTGTACTGTGTAGTTTCATCCAAAATGCACACATGGTTGCCTAACTGTGACCCATCAGATGAAATTATTTTCTGGTTACTTGGCACAGCCCAAATTCTGGACATCTATTCCCCCTGCACTTAATGTGATATTTCAAATGCTGGACACCTGGTTTAGTTTTTGGCAGAACACTACAGATGGAGATAAGAGATTGTTTTCAGGGAAGGTTTTCAGACTCTGAGAGTGTAGTTTTCCATCAAACCAATACTGTTTTCTAATTACATCCACAGCTAAGGTCAACAGCTAACCTCAGCTCTTGAATTTTGTGGGACACAAAGGGCTTCATGCAGAGAAGCAGGCTTGGTCTCCAAGCTATATTAATGAAAACTACCCACAGACAATTTTAGTTGCTGACTAAAAGAATGGCACAGTCATGAAACAGAAAGATGTTCTTTGTCTAGCAATTATACACATAACTTATTCACTTATAACTTATTCACTTATTCACTAGTAACAGATTATTTTTTAGACACACACATATCACATGCATTTTTAATGACCTAGACATTATTTTTCACTAATTGTACTTTAGACAGATCATAAAGGATTTTGCCCCCTCATGACACAATCTGTTTCCTTCCCTTTCCTTATGAGATTCAGTTGTCATTTTATAATCCACAGCAAGATCAAATACCAAATTCTCTTAACACTCCATTAGTCTCGTGAACTCTTCCACAGGTATCAGAACTGTTACACTGGATTATGGAATAGGCAAACATTTATTTATTTACAAATAAAACAGCATTAGTTGCAACCATGAATTAATAATGGTAACCCTAGAGTCCTTTACCTTCACTGCCACCAAGATCTTGCCCTGCTCAGGACACAGGTTATAGCATTCTGCCAGAAAGACTTTCCCAAAGGCTCCTTCTCCCAGCTCTCTTTTAAGAACGATATTGTGGCGCTTGATGTGATGCACAACTGTGAAAAGAAGACAAAATTCAGGTCAGAAGGGAGCTGCCAGTCCAGGATGGGATGGAGCCCATGCTTATAGCCACATGGATCTAGGATTGCCTGTAAAGCAGGGAAGGAATAGAAGTGCCCACATGTAATCTTTTACCATTTTCTGCAAAAAAAGACTGGGTTTATACATTTGTATTAGCAGGGCAGTGCATTTTCTGGATAAGAAGACATGGAATTACGAGTCACCTGAGTATAGGCCATTTATCATCATGTTAGGATGACTGCTGCAGAGCATATGTAAGAGCCAATTCTACTTTTTAAAAACATTAAGACAGTAATCAGAAAACAAGCCAAGCCTTTCTCACACCCTTTCTACTTTTGTACCTTTAACAATAGCAGAACTCTCCTGTCAAATCCAAAAAGTTTTAAAATTAACCTGAATTCTTAACCAAGAAAACCAAACATATCATCTTTCAACTAAATGCAACTTAACACTCTGGTTTACTTACCACTTGTAAGTAAAGCACTGCTTTCTCACATTGTGCTACACTATAGTTACAATAAGATAAGAAATTTTGTTGTCATAAATATGATTTACACTATTAATCTGAAGTAAAGGAAACAAAAAATGGACAGAAGGCTTTAGTCCACATAGTAGATAGAACCTTAGTTCAGTTGCTGCTCAGAATCAATTGATTCGAACATTGAAGACCTTGAACATTTCTTGACTTATTTTACATTTTCCTTCCAGCAAAAGCTTCCATTAAAATCTTTAATATTTAAAATACAGTACTAAATTTTGTAGACTACATTATCAATTTACAACATTCAAGCTAAATAAAGCAGTTCTAAGGGCAGTCTAGCTGCCAATAAGGTGGACAGCTTGTGTTGCTGAAACTGTACAATCCAGAGAGCATCTGGTGATGATTTTGACCTCAGTGCACTTAGCTGTCTTTGCAAATACTGAAATTTAACCTTGCCTGGAAGAAGCCCATTTGCAACTTAAATTCTAAACACAGTGAATTAAATAGCAGTGCACAGGCATCAAGCTGGCTTCTGCAAGGGTAAAAATCTCACCCTGGCTGCTCAGCTGCAGGCATCAGGACTGAACCCTGCCAATAATTTAGGATCTAACCAGATGCAGACTGACACCTGCCTCCATTCCTGGTCACATACCTATTCCAAACCAGGTGATCACTTAGACAAAAATCACCTTGCCTCCATGACTAAAGCAGGAGTGCTGATGATAACATCAGTATGGAGAAACGGCACAGCCTGTCCCTATTCCCTATCACCAGCATCTGGAGAAAAGGATCACAGTCTACAAGAGAAGAAAATGTGTGTCCCGCACCCTAAGCCTACAGCAACCTAACCCAAATGCACTGCATGTAAACACACCTCATATCCATGTGTGCTGGCATCAGGGAAAGCTGGTGCTGGAGCAGGCTCGGAGAGTGAGCAATCCATCATGCATCTGCCACCATGAGGTGGGCAGCACACTCCAAGAACAGATTTCCACCAGATCCAGATGGCACCTGCTAGAAGGCCCCTGGCCAGTGTGCAAGCAGCACCTCTGTACCCTGTGCATAGAGTGGGGAAGGCTGGATTCTCCCCACAGCCCACCAGACTCACCAAGCTTTGCTGCTTTCCCCACAGCTGGTGGCTGCAGGGGGGATAGCCTCCTTTTCCAGTCCAAATCTTCTAGGAGAGGCCACACGTCCCATTAGGTACATATGAAATGAGACTGCACGGTGCCTACATTTCTTACTTGTCACACAGTGGTCTAGCATAAAATTAACTTTTGTCATGGTGATGCTTTATTTGGCCAGCTACCTTAGCAGGTCCCCTGCAGTCAGTATGAATCTACTTTTTATTTTCATTTCCTCTTCAGCACTGGCTTTGCAAGAAAGGCTCAAAATGCAGTCAGCACAAGAGAGACCTGAATCAAAATGTACCTTTTCCCCATGGACACAAGTTAACCAGCATTGCTGACCTCTGCTAATACTGTCACACGGCAGACCAGCAGAGCTGAAGGATTGCTGCCCCGGCATGCTGCCTGAGCTCTGGTGTGTGGCACATCTCATCACCTGAGCTTCAGAAATGCTTGCTAACAAACAAATGCTACCCCCTATCCCCTAAAAAACTTGCCATCCAACCCTGCCTCTTAGGGAATTATCTTTCCCTCTGCTTTACTAGTATTGCCAGGATGCCTCTCTTACTTTCTCAGAGGGGAAAGGTAGCAGTTTTTCATTTTTTTGCCCACAGCTGCCAAAATCTCAATGATGAAGACAGCCTGAATTTTGTGTGGGTCTTCTCCATTTTGAGCCCATTATACTGCTAATGTTGAGCCTACCAGTACAAAGGAGGGTTTTTGTGAAGCTCCTGGAGGACTTTACAAACAATAGAGTAAAAATAAATAAGGAACATATTCAATACTTCTCTATAGTACACTTAGAGCTGCTGTTAAACACTGTTATATAAACAAAGCATTTGAATAAACAATCCATCCCATGAACCAAACTGTGAAAGCTGAAACACAGCAAGGTGCAGAAGAGGTCTGCACAGAATATATTTGAAACTTGTTATGCTCTATCCATTCCTGTTACCTTTTTGAGCTGCACGAGTTACTAAACAAATAAAAAATGACAGTAAGTATGACTAAATGGGCGGAGATTAAACACAAGAACAATGTAAGTAAATCAAACACATATGATGGGACGGATATATGAACCAAGGAAAAAATCCATTTAGCACACTCAGGGTCCCAGCTGTAATGGCACTCTCTTCAGTGGGAGGATACTTGAGCAGGAGATACACTGGAAAATTCAGGTCAAAATCTGCTTTCATTTACTATCAGGATAAAGCAAATTATCTCTGTTAAAATCCAAGAGATCATCCTGGATTTACATTGAAGAAACAAAGCAGAATTTGGCTGAAGTGGTGACATAAACAAAAAAGTCATCTCATAACAGTCTCACAAGAAAAGGTACACAAACATTCAAGTGACAGCTATGTATTTTCCTCCTTTTTATTCTAAATGGCAATTGCATTTGACCTGCCACTTGTACTTTTAAGAGCATATCATCTCTGGTTTTAAATCTTAACTGATTTCTGTAAAAAATATATGTTCCATTAAAGTAAAAGCCAAGTTGAGTTGAAACACTTCAGAGAGAAGTCTAANGGCTTCCATGGTTGACTTCAGGGAACTAAAGGGCAACAGGAAGAACAACTGCAGAAAAAGTCTCTCTTCTAACCTCATGGTCTCAGAAGCACCTCACCAGAAGAGCTGGACCTTTAAGTATTTCACTCAGTAGCAGACAGCATGTCACACTGGAAAGGGTGCAACATATTTCCAGGTATGGGACTGTACCCCGAGGTAACCTATCTTTGATGGTGAGGCTGAACACAGAGGGTAACACCCACTCTGGAATGGGTTCCAGCAGAACAGGCAACTCAGAATCACCTCATCACATTGAATTCCCTGAGTTGGACATGAATAAATCCAGCCAGAGACAGCAAGATATACAGCCGTATAAATTATTAACTTTTTTTCCCATTGATATTAAAAAATGAAATGTGATATAGTGAAATTGTTTCTCCTCGGTCACAAACAATAGGTCTTAACATTTTAGCACCACATGTGACCATTACACCATCTAAGCTGACATTCTAAACTATATGGAGCATAATATTGAGCTAAATGACTTGTATCTGGCAGAAGACTGTCTCCAGAAAGTGTGCCAGTCTTGATTTGAAAGTCTGAACTATCCATTTACAGTGGATATCATTATCAGTGTAATTATTTCACTGTTAATAAAAATGCATGCCTTTCTCTTTGTCTCTTAATCATTAACTTGTCTGGCGTGCATCTCCCTCCCTTGGTCTTTAGGGGACTTCCTCGGATAGTTTTAGCAGCCTTTTCAGGCTTGGTAAACACATGTAATCAACACTCTTCTTGCCCTTCTTGGTAAAGCAAAGAGAAAGAAGGTCCTGCCCTCCCCGGAAATCATTTTCTCCAGTTCACCAGTCATTGTCTTGACTTTTCTCTGGAAAAAATTTACATATCCTTTTTAAAAAAGTTGTTTCCAGTTGATTTTTCCCAACTGGAAGCCACTCTCCACAAGGTTAAAACAGCTCCCTATGTCTCTTCTCATCCATAGTGCTTTTAAGGCTGGATTTCTTAAGGAGCACAAAAATGACATACTTATGTGGTATGCATATGAGTGTCTCATCTTGAAGACCTCACCCAATTACAATATCACAAATGTCATAGGTTTCAAATGCGTTCCCATCTACCTCATGAGAAGAGTGAGGAGATTTATGGAGAGACTGAAACATGAACTCACTGATGGACAATAAATAGAAAACAGCTGACAGGCATCACTGCTCAGTGAACTACCAACACTCTAAGATCTTTTTGTGTTGCATGCCCACTTAAATAATCTGCTGAGTCTGCTTCTGAGGACACTGCTCAAAATTTTGCTAGTGGTACACATGTGAGATAGTTCTGATGAAATTTATTGTGCCAGGACTTTGAGAAGAGAATGAGGAACTTGAAAACGCCAAGAAACCAGACAAGGTGATATTATAAACATACCCATGGCTGCATAAGTAAAAGGCAGTCATAGAAAAGACTCAGCTTGTGATGTAACAAAAGGTCCCACAAGAAGATCGTTTTGCAAATTCCTTCATTCCTTTCCTCACTGTTTCTATTGCACTTGTGGAATGAACTATTTCTAAGACCTTGCTAGAAAAAACCAGGTGTAAATGGCCAAGTGATTATTTAGATACTGTATCAACTTTGTCCAGCACTTGCCACTCACAAAAAAAAAGTTTCCGCTGGAATCCTATAGCAGAAGGATACAAATTCACTACAAAGAGCATGCAGCAAGTCTAGACTGTTGGCTATTGGATTATGCAATAGCAGCATGTCTGCAGTTTCTACAAGCTAATGTCAGAACAGAAATTTTGCCTTATTGAGATACCTGCTCTTTAATATGGCAATAAAAGCCAACAGCAATACTTTTTTCTTATTATTTTTTAATTTAATCTTTTGACTTGCCTGGGCGCAGAAATAAGTCAGCTCAGTTGTGTCTTTCTGATTATTTGATGCATTTATCCCATACAACATTCATAACTTATTATTCTATATAAATTTTTGTGTGTTGTTGCCTAATTTTTACAATACAGCAGCAACAATTGCTCATGAAAGGCTCCTGCCCAGCTGTTGTAGGTAGAAAAAACCCACTGTTTTCACATATTTTTAAAAATACATATTTTTCCTTATATATAAATGTGCATGTGTGTATATATACACACATGCACACACCTCCCATTATATATACATGTATATAATAGTCCGCAGCTGAGAATCAACTTACACCTCTTCAACAGAAGTAAAATAAGCTGACAGACAATCTCCTCTCAGTACCTCAGGTACTCTGCTCTAAATGCAATGTGCTGGTACAGGCTATAGAAAACTGAGTAGGGAGGTTTCACAGAACAACAAGGCTGGAAAGGCACTTGGGCTTTGCCACATTACCTATGAAAGTCCAGCTTCTGAAGCACTTTGAATCTTGTTTCATGTCTTCGAAAAAAAACCACAATATAGTTCAAGAGTTGTAAAACAGCCATCCGTTGGGTAGCCATCAGTGGTTTGTCACGTTTCTCAGAGGCATTAGATCCTAAATGGGCCTTAAGGCAGGGATGGCCAATTTAGGATCTAATGGCAGGTTGAACACAAAGTGATCTTCCTGGAAGAACTGGAGGCACTTATGAAAGGCAAACAAGTGACTGCCACAGGAATAGCCTAACTCCCAGGCACGCACTTCCTACTTGTCTGGAGCAACAACTGATAAGTCAAATAAATCTGTGATTGCTGCAGCTTAACCTTTCAGTTGCTTTGTTTACAATTTAAATCCTCACGGCATATATATTTAAACCCCAGAATTTTTATTTTCCTGGGTTAGAATTCAGCTTCCTTTTGTAACACAGTGCTGCAGCACCTTGGAGGGTGCCCAGCTCTCTTCCACCTGCCCAGAGCAGGGGGCACCACAGATCTTGTCCACTGTAAACTCATTTTGCTGTAGCTGGCATGGCTCTTCTCTGTCTGAAACACAACTGTTTACTGTCTTTTGGGTTAATATTTGATTACTCTTTTTTTTTACAGTAATTTATTTGGTTTAGTTGGCCAAGATCCCCTCAGCTTGGCTACAGATAGCCAGGATGCCATACTTGATTAGATCCTTATACTCAAATAAGCACTACTTAAACATAAATTCTAAAAAAATTGCTATCATTGTCTTAAATGCATGAGTCTGATTAACTTAATTTACCCTTCATGGACAATTTAAAAAAAAAGTCAACAGTTTATCCATACATGAACTTGCCCTTGCGTATTAAAACTGAGGTGCACAAGACCTTCAAGCCCTAGTAACCTAAACCTGATCTTTTACATGCTAAAACAGTTGGGATATAACAGAATAGCTGAAAGCTAAATTTGGCTATTTTCAGAATAAGTAGCATATATTAATCACCCTGCATTTCTCTTTCTATGATGCTTCCAGCCTACTAAAAGCTTTTCAGCACAGTATGGTAAATCAGCTTTAGGCAGAAAACCACGCTGGAATTTTGACAAAACACTGCCTTTGCAGATATGTATACACTTAATTTATAAATGCCAATCTCAATGCACTTCTTCCAAAAGGTTAATCATCACACAACTTAGAGGCTCCTGTGTGTGAGTTGCTGTACAAAACCTATTAGTATTATTTTACATTGGCAAATCTGGTCTGTCTCCTATGTAACTGCAGACAATGATCTCAACACAAACACCCTTCCTGTTCAGACCTGGAAATCCTTTCCCTCCACACTATGCTAATCTTTAGGAATCTTCTGTATTACAGAAATAGGAGTACTTGGCAAAGGATGGGGGAATACCATGTAAGATATCTAATAAATACTTGCAGAGGGGGAAGGGCTAATAAACATACTGTCTTCTAAATACTAACACTTTTCTATCTCTGTTTTCAGAAATACACATAGTCTGGAAAGCATCGCAGGGTGCCAGCCTGAGAATTAGGACCTAAAAGAAACTACCTCCAGAGATGAGCCATATTCAAGCTTAGAGTAAACGGGTATAAAGGTAGAATTCAAAGGAGATTGCACTGGTTTTGATCTACATTTCTCTGCTTTGCTTTTTCTCTTCTCATTTTAAAAGGAAAAGGAAATAATTTTGTAGCTCTATGTTGTGGTAATGAGCGATGGAGGGATCCCAGGCAGGTGCACAGGAGTGCTCTTTATTGTTACAGATAGGCATTATAAAGCCTTACCTGTTGGTAACAGCTCTACATGAAGGAATACAGAAGGGTTTTACTGATGGCCTTTCAAAATGAAAAATGAAAAGCAAATGGCGCTTTCAAGCTTGCAAAGGAATAAACCATATGCTTGGCTCACAGTCGAAATTCTATTCCCTTTTTAAAAGTTAAGCACATACTCAATCTTTACCTTTTGCTGAACTACCTTTCTGAAAGACAGCATAGCATCTGATCAGTCATGTTAGATGGGTAAGTCTACCCTGTTGCAGCTAATTGGGCATAGAGAGAAAACGGAACATTAGAGAAAACACCATAGCAGCATGACAAAAGCCAGTCTTATAGATGATTTTTGAGCAAATTATTTACACTTTTCTTCATTTTTATTCCCAATTCCTTTTACAGTTCTATAAGGCTGTAACACACTGTGTGGCTTTCTGTGAGGAAACATGGATTTTTATCTTATGCTTTGCTTTATGTTAGCCAACTGAAATAAACCCTTCCCCTAAGCACAAGGCTTCATTTCTGCCTGCTTCCCTAAAAAAGGCTAAGGCTTTGCTGTTACATGGTTATTTGCTCCTGTGATTCTGTGCAGACCTCCTTCTTTCCTGGATTTTGCCATAAGTGGCCTTTAAACACAAAGAAAAGTTAAGGGTTTAGCCATTTCTGAAGGGCACTCCCAAATGACACATACACTGCAAACAAACAAAATATAAAATCTTCCTCAGCCTGCATTATTTACTGAAAAACCAACTCATCAGAATGAAGAAAAAACATGTCTTGAGTGTTCCTACACACTGACATGGCAAGAACACCAGTTTGTCCTCTGTCCTATGGGGTCATAGAAGAGATTAGAATTAAACTGCCTGAGCCCCATGTGACAGGAGAGAAGATCAAAACATCATAAAAGGTGAACAAACCTGGACAAGCAGTTACTCCCTTTTACAGACTTGCTGTCCTTCAGCATTTCTGCCTTCTTCCAAGGTGAGGCACTTGCTCTGCTTTTGTTTCCCTGCCAGGCTGGCGCACCTTCTTGTTAGGACATGCCATGCACAGAGGCTTATGTCCCCATAGGGCATTTTCCCCTTGGCCCTGCTACTGTTTCAGAATTCCAGTGCTTATGATGTAATTGGCAGCACATGCATGCAAGGCACACCCAGAAAATTCATCATTACCACTGGACTGTGACAGACACCTCTACAGCAGCCACAGTGCAGTCAGATTATTACATCGTACTACCTTCAAACAAAAAGACCTGCAAGATTTCACTTTTAGGCCAACAATATGGATTCACAATGGGTTTGCAAGACTGAACATGCTGCGAGTTTTTCAGGATCAAAGCCTTAACAATTGCAAAGAAAAGATGACTTTTCTTTTGTCTTGTTATAAATGCGCTGGAAAAAATAAAGTCTTTGTATGTTTCCACACAAGCATAGCACATGCTTAATTTTTCAAACTGGAGAATATCTTATTCCTTATTGCAGACCACACATCACCTCCTCTGCTGACCTGATTCTTCTCTCCTGCATCCTCCAAAGGACTAATATAATGAAGTGTATGTCTTCATTCTACACAAAACAAATTATTTCATATGTAAAGGTTATGATGTTTCTACAATTTGAGTGACATATCATTCTTCAAGGTCTGACAACCTTCCCAAATCCCAGGGAAGGATGTAAATTAGATTGCACCATGCTCTTTGCATTAAGCCTTGCATAAGCAAACAGTGGTACTCCTACTTGGACATTATCTGTGAACTACACTAAACTACAGCCCAGTCAGATCTGAGAACACTAAAGGCTTTTTTCAATAGTATTGAGATGAGTGCCTATTCTAACTGTCCTAATAGAAAACCCAGTTTGCCCCATGATAAAGTGAGAAAAGAAAACTGTCTTGTCAGTGGGAACAGGAGGACTTTCCCAGGTCATTTCTCTTGCAAGAAAAAAGTAACATATTTTCTCCTCTCTCTTGGTTCAGCATGTTATTTTCATGTAACATGAAAACCGATACACCTACCTAACAGATGTATCAAAGAATATAAGAAATCTCCTTTCGCTCACTTGAGCTCTGGATTGCATTATCTGCCAGCTGAAATTATGTTTTTCTACATTTCAGATAAATAAGGAGGATTTCTACACCTTTGCTAAAACAAATTTGGTGAGGAAGAAAAAGTCTCCATTATGTTCAGCTTCTTACAAATGATCTGCACCACATGCAGCCCAGGGCCACTTGTCCTTTAGCGGGTCACAGGCAATGCCTTGCCCTGTATGTCCCCATGGCTAGGGACAGCCAGGCACCAGTCACTCAGTCAGCTCTTAGTCAGTCTGTGAAAGGACATGTGTTTAAAGTAGCATCAGAGAGCATCTTGGTTCCACTGCAGACAACAAACCCACAGAACTGTTTGGTCTCAGCAAGGGTTCCTTCAGACTCTGTTTAAGCAAGGCCTTTGTAAATTCTCACTAAAACATGTAAATCCCTTCCCATGTATCAATGCAATTTTATTTTAGAGAAAGAGAATGAACACAGATACATTGATCAGAAGTTAACTATACAGTATGTCAGGAGCTAACGAAAAACAAAGATACAACAACAGCTTCCCACAGGGTCCAGTGTGATAACAAACTGTCAGAGCCCCGGTGCCAACAGTGACAAAACAAACACCACCAAACGGATCTTTTAAAGCCGTGGCCCATGAGGAGGTTGAGGACAAATTCAGTCTCTGCCAATATGCTTTCACTACCTAAAAGCATCTTGGTTTTGACTTGATAATTATAGTGTGCTGAGCCAACCAGCTGTCACTAAGGAACAGGAGCTGCCCAAATGAAGCAAAATGCATAGACATTTACTGCTGATTTATCACACCATAATGAACCCAGTCACAGCCTTTTGAGGCATGGAACTGAAAGACAGAAAGACAGAGGGAAAAAAAGAAGAGGAGGAAAGGGAGAAAGAAAGAGCTTTGAACATTTTTCTCCAGTCAGTTTACATGAATGAAAAAAACACCAGGCGTGATTCAATCAAAGGATGTCTTCCCACAGTCACACTGTTGCTGGAGAAGTGGCCACTGGGCAGATACCCGAGACATACATATCCCAAAGCACACAGACTCAGTCTTTGCTGAATCATGAATTTTCACTGATGGCAGCACACATACATAGCAGGGCAAACAAGAAGAACGGCAGAAATGGCTGAATGAGCTTTATTCAGGATCTGACATACAATGTCAGTATAATGAATGTGACCTAAGGAAGATTGTTACACTCATAACAAGACTGAGTTGGCAGCTTTGCCCAATTAGTACCAGTTCATTTTATGCAGATAACTAGTATACACATACGATATTCTGTAAAAGCTTAATAGATGTCACCATAAATCATAGTCCTTTTTATCCCCTGTGCTCTTTATATCTGGAAAATACTTTCAGTTGAATCTTCTTTAATACTAGTTGTAGACTGAAATGTAATTCTGGCAGTCTCTGCAAGACACCAGAAATGCATGGACCAGAAAGGTTCTTTTCTCACCCAGCATCTATATGACTACTGCTCTTAAAAAACAAAACTGTTTTGTTCCAACTCTGTAAACCATGATATTTACAGCAACTTTAGTCTGCACATAACTAAGATAGGCAAAATGTAGGGGTTTTCTCCCCTTCCTCCGGAAGTTCAAGTTCTCTCACAGAGCAACAATTACCAGTTTGCCTACATACTCACCTACTTGGGAAACATTTTAAGCAGCAGTAAGCAGCAAAAAGAGCTGCCACATTTATTGCACTGTAATGACAGAGTACCCCACATGCTTACCAGTAAAGGAAATGGTAAAAATAGTCATGATTTTTTACTATTACCAGTGCAAATGCTGAATTCTTGTCTCAAGCTGCTGGAACTGATAGCTGCAGCCGAGGAAATGGGTGTTGTCCCTTGACATGCCTCTGGCCTGCACTCAGCTAAAACACTGAAGTGTTGTTAAGCCAAGGTGTCACCAGTGTAGCTTAACAGAGTACATTACAGGCAGTGTTTGTTAGCTGCTGCCTCCTGCAAGACCACCAGCAGCAGCAGGGCTAGTACAGACTTGCTTTGAGGAGGGACATGTCTCAAGTCTGTTGTCAAGATGGAGGGATACTTTGCCATTTGGTAGTCTAACATCCACAAAACTGACCCCAGGCAATTTTCAGTGCTCTGCGTTTCTAGCCTGTCCTTCAGAATTTTAATGAGGAGGAAGGGTCAGCAGCTAACATAATTATTTATAAACCAATGTCAAGATTTGTTGGGTAGGTTTTCTAGTGTTTTCCCATGTACAACTTTAAATTAACTTATAGACTAGTGCATTGCTTTCAGCATTGCTTGTCATATTTATTCTTCCCTTGCAATATTTTCTCCAGTAAGAGAATGGTAATTCAGCCATGTGTTCCAAGAATATAACAGGCTCTAACTGCAAAAATAACTATTACTGATTTTCATTTTTCCTTACAGAGAAACTACAGAGAGACAATATTGTTTGCTTCTGAAGTCTAGATACACACACACACACATATCAAAAGGTATTTGTCATCAGCATTTTGGCAAACAACTCTTATGAGGCTTCTGCTGAGTGAATCCCTAAATGACTGTTTCCCCACCCTCAACAAGGCCAGAAATGCATACCTAGCTGTTTCATAATAGTAGTGGGGATTTTTAAAAGATGTTAGTTATTTTCTACTTGAATAGTGTCACAAAGCTATAAAGCATAGGTTATTATTCATCAAGATTCTTATTTACTGTATTTTGAAAACAATGCCACAAACTCTTCACTGCCATCACTTTCTTAAGTTCAAAATCTCCACTAGAAGCTTCAGATATGAGTTTGGCTGCAATAAATACTTGTAATTTTACTGATTCTGGCCTCCTTAAAGTGTATTTTAATGGAGTCAAAAATAAAATAAATTGGCAAGAATACATTCAGAAAAAAAAAAATTAAAACCAACACTATTTGTCATGCATTGCATTCAGAATTTTCTTGTATGCCATGAAAGTAATCCTCACTCACAAAATGTGAGCTGGGAAAACAAGTGGAGTTCTTCCAGATTAAATGTCACAAAGAGAAACTGCTGAAGAAAGCAATTAAGAAGCCCACAGCATCCTCTAATTTGAGACACATTAAAAAAAAAGAAAAAAAAAAAAGAAAAAAAACTTGCCATGAACAAAGGAAAATGTGAGGTTTGCTGCTAGCTGTGCCCTAATTCCTTACTTATTCCAGTCTTTATGCTGTTAGCTTACAATATTTTATGCACTATCCTCCATAAAAATAAACAGGTCCTTGGGGATTAACATACCACAACCAGCACTCCAAAAATACTTGCAGTAGCTGTCTTTCCACACCTTCATCGATGTAAACAAATAAGAGATTTCTGAACAGGGGGTACTAGTATCATTTGCCTTCATATTGTGCCAAGTAGGCTTTTGAAATGCCAGTTGTTGTGGAAACTGGTGAAAATGGTAAACTGCATCCCAATGAAGGCTATTCTAGCTAATAAGAAAATATAATAAGAAAAAGATCTCTTCTCAATACTATTTTAAAAGGTATTTTCCTCCATTATTTACCAAATTGAAAGCCAGGACAGTAGCTATGAGCAAGAAGTTTGAAAAATCTTCACTATCCTTGCTACTAGCCAAAAAGAACTGTGCTTTCACATACAGACCTTGCTGGAAGCCCTGATTAGGCACAGTTGCGACAAATCCTCCTCCAGCATTTTTAATTCAAGTCCAGTTCAAGTCCAGTTCTGCAGGATTCTGACATAACTTTCCCAAATCAGTGACAAACTTGTCACTGACATTGAGGGGAACCTGAAACAGTCTCACAGAAAGGACGGATGTCTTGCCACAGAAATACCTCCAAAACTGAACAGCTTGTGAGTCTGAATGAGAAGACAGTACACACATAGAGAATGTGCTACATGCTGCAGTTCTCCACTCAGTAATTAATACCTGCAGATATACAAGAGAGGAGGATGATCCACATTGTGGAGTTTATTGGGAAGGAACACAGGGGAGAGAGAAAATATGGACAGGATACAGCATATAAAATAGAAAGAAAAGGAAGATGACTAAACTGCTCCAGTTAAAAAGAAAGGGGATCCCCAGACCTCAGGTGATTAGTAGTGCTAGACAGATATTCCCCTTTTTCCTCAGTTAAGCATTTTATGTCCTGTTAATTCATGTTTCTTCATTCTTAACTGTGTTTTATAGCTGCTCAGGAAGATAAACATCTGTCCTGCAAAGAATTCCCTTAAAGATTTTATGCAACATTTTACATAAATACTATGCCTAGTACAGAAATAATTTGTCTATATCCAAACCAACACAAGCCACTTATTTCTGCACAGTGATGGGGTTTTTTTTTAATGTTACACTAGACAATTATATTTGGGATTTGTTTAGAAAAAAAGACAGAAACTTTTGCTAGCTTCTATATCACTACTTCTTAATGACTTGACTTTATTTTAATGTTTTAATGCTACATATTGCACAGCTACTAGCCTGTTGGAAATATTTCTGCACCCTATTTTGTTAGTTGTCCTACAATTTCAGAAGCTTATGATCTCATATGGAAGTTTGCAGATGTAGTTCCCTCTCCCTCCCCAGCTATAGCACGACAATACATGCCAGAACATAAGCTCTAGCACAGACTTTGGAGACGGATGTGGAAAGATTACATAATTTTGCAAGAAATTCATTATGATCAAGCAGCACCAGTTAAAGTAACTCTCCTGGCCAAAGAAATAAGTGAGGAAAGGAAAAACAAAAACCCCAAGTCTTCACTTTTCTGATGTCCTGTTGCATCAAAGCACAGGTTGCAACAAGCTGAGAAAGTGTAATGTGCTTCAACGTCTTTTTCAGTTGCTATGGTACAGTTTCTTATGGAAAATTCCTTGTTCTGCGTGATGTTTTTCCTGCCTCATTTGGGATGGCAGAACCGTTCCTTGTGTCACCTGAGAAACCGGGCTGTCAGTTTCCACCTATTGGTGAGAAAGAAACTCATCAGCAGCAGAACTCAATGGAAAATTCCTTGGTTAGAGGTTTCTGCGCTGGAGGCCAACATGACAGTGGGGAGCAAGGACGGAGAGGTCAGGGGGTGAGGGTGCCTACACAGGAGATCTGGCTTCCACCTCAGGGCCAGACACAGATTTCCTGTGTAATCTGGGGCAAAGGATTTAATCACTGAGACTCCCTGCTCAAACAGGCAGAACAACCAAGCATCCTTTCCCCATTCTTCACCCTGTGTGTGAAGCCCCAGGTCTATAACCTGCCCACTGGACAACCAAGTAGCTCCAGGTTACAGGAGTGGGGCCATAGCCCAAAAGCTCTTCAGGCAAGGGTTATCTGCACCTGCAGAGTCCCCAGTGCTTTGCACAGTGAGGTCTTGTTTGGACCATGGGGCTCTAAAGTAATGCATGGAAATAATACTAAGTGATTTAATTATTCTCAGTTTTTAAGGAAAAATATCAACAAAAGCAAGGAGGGGAAACTCCAGCTTTACTGTACAGCCAAATAGGAAAACCACTGGGCTTTTGGAGGAGATCTGCAATCTATTTTCTGCATAGATAATACTGAAAATTACCAGAAACACAGTATAAAAATAGTATTATAGCATCACACTAGTGATACAAAGCAATCAGGGATCAGGCCTTTTCACTATGGGATTTTTTATGGACTAGTTGGAAGTAATCCAATTTTAATGTGACATTTTTCCTGCTGGAGTGTTTGCCTTTCCAATCAAAAAATAATTACATTCCACCACATTTGATTCATGAAAAAAAATAAAGCATGGTTAAAAAGAAAAATTTAAAAAAATCGTTAATATTTTAATGCTGTTGGATACCTGCAGTACTTCAGAATGCTGAAATTTCCATGGACTCCCTAGGGTGGTGAGAAGAGCTTTTGACCTCTCTGACCAAATGAGTTTTGAAAATAATAAATGCATAACTGTTTGAAAAGAGACTCTTTTACTAATGACTGTCATGAGAATGAAGAGCATTCAAAACATGACAATGTAAGTGCATTCCACAGGACAAACTTTCTGGTGGTGCCAATATTTAAGCTCCATTGACTTCAGTGGAGTTTCACCCTTTAATCTAAGAAGGTTTGGACTTGTTGGATATCATTTGCAGTAACATACAGCTTTTTGTCTTTTAGAGTCCCTTACCAGGTAAGTTCAAAAAAATTAATGGAAAGAGGGGTAGGAACGAAACATACAAATATACTAATAAATTAACACACTAATATACTAAAATGAATTAACTATGAGTCAGGACATTCAAAATTTGTATTCCCATAGCATTAATTCCAGCATAAAACTAGTCAAAAATTTCACTTAAAAATATTAATGTGTAAAATAAGTTTAAATATTTGGCAGCAGAAAAATGCTAATTTTCAGTTATCTTTTTGTTTTCTAAAACAATGAATCAAATTTAACATTTTAAAGTGGGAAAATCCTTCCCCTCCCCCAGACAAGCACACACAAAAAACAGTCTTACTCATATTTTTTGTAATATTTTCACAAATTGAAATATATTTTTTTAAAAAAATTAAAATACCAACTTGTTTAAATTTTATTGAAGTTTATTTTTTCTGTTTCAACAGTTCAAGTTAAAACTTGAGACAAAATTGAACCAAGTGGCCTCTTCTTTTTTTTATATTTTCAAGCAGCAAATAATCTTGAAATGCTGAAATCTCCCATGGGAGGAAAATTCTATTTTTGAACAGCTTTACTTCTGTGCATTTAAATTCTCAGCTACTACCCTGAAACTCTGGAGGGGAAGGACTTGTAATGAAGATGGAATAATTCACTAAAGGCTGTATTGTTCTGGCTGTACAGGGTGGCTGGTAAAGGCTGCAGGACCTTCCTCTCTCACTTTGCATTATGGTGGAAGAACCACTCTTTCAAGGCTGCCACCAGAGGAAGAACTGTCAGTTCTTCTGTTCTTCTGCGTGAGACAGCTGCCAGAAGCCCGTGCAGGAACACTGAACACCAGCACATTGCTGCACTGATTATTTTCCTCATTCTACCAATTTGGACTCCCAGTTGTCATACTTTACATTCTGATCTGAATTCTGTGACTTAAAAGCAATTGCTCTGAAAATCTCTCCCAAGCTGAACAAAAGTATAAAAATGAAAGAGCAATTCTGCATTTTAATTCCTATGTAACTGCAAAGACTTAGATGTACAAATCCTTTGGAATAGCAAAAGTTTTGCATGCAACAGTACTTTTGTGTCAGAACTCAGCATTTGGATTATAATGGGCTATCTCATTTTGAGTGAGGATGATACTGTTATATCAATATTCCTAATAAAAGAAAATCTGAAGGATAGTTCCTCAGCTTTTCAGCAGCCAATGTAAATTAGGATACCCTTTAAATACCCAGACCCTTTGATAATCACAAGCACTGCTGTGATTACATTTCCCTTCTCCTAATCTTCCTCCTTTTATCTCCAGCAGCACAAGTAGAAGCTGGGGCCTGGAGGTAGGGGCACAGACTGGTAACAGAAATAAAGAGTGACCTACAAGAGGTTTATATTGTTCATCTTGTACTCTGTTGGTCCCTTCACACTCCCCAAAGATCTGAGACATTTTATAATTATGACAATCATGCAATGCCACCAGGGATTAAAGAAGACTTCCCAACTGAACATCTAGAGAAGCAATAAACATCAGTTTAAAAGCTATAAAACCAAATCAACAAACTGTTAAAGCCACAGTTATAAGGCCCTGCCACACCAGGCTCCAGTTCTCCTCACTGGGGCTAAAGAGGAGTGTAGGTAAAACTCCCTTCTCAACCCTACCAGTTTAGTCAGCAGTCAGGATGAAACACAGCAAAATTGGAAAACTGAATTAACACACTGGCCTGGTGAAAGGCAATTAGAAAATTCTTAATCAAACACTGCGTGTTTAACAAGTCAGGTAATGTACCAAAAGCAAAGACTACTTGCCCAAACTCTTTTGCTCTCTAATCCTAATCCTGAAACCATGGAGAACAAGGTAGGCACTGATTGTAACTGTGTTAAGTTTCGAGAAGTACAGCTGCAAATCACTGGGTTCATTGGAGTAAACTAACAACAGTCCTACCCTTTGTCTTGTTTATCTTTTATTTCCTTTCCTCTCCCCCATTCTCTCCTCCCTTCTCTTTGTTTGGGAGTGGGAGCTCTCTACATTTTGCGGTCTCCTAGAGTGCCACCTGTTACTGGAGCCCTCTCTGGTTATTGCTTGGGTGCTAGTCATAGGATTTTGTATTTTCCTTTCCCTATTGTCTGAGCATGATTTATATCTGCTGCATCTTTGTGACATTGGTTCAGTTTTGTCTAGTCTCAGTTTTCTCAGCAATTGTTTTTTGTAGTTTATATTTATGACACCAGGGTCAACCTTAATGTGCTTGCTGGCTTAAACAGCACCTAAGATAAGATTTTTTTTCTCCATGTTTGCAACATGGGCATTATTCCCTGTAGCAAAGCCTAAGGACATGCATCATATTCTGCCTATACAGAGTAGCTGCCTGTTAAAGGGAACAAGTAAAATGCTAGAGTTTGCATTGACTTTCCTTGGTTCCATAATCTCGTTATAAAATGTTATAATATACTTAATATTTTTTTTATTCATGTATGGGCTTAACTTCATAAGTCTTTACATTATTTTCCCCTGATGCTGTGCTCCACCACCCTTCATTGGGTTGATGAGGAAGGGAGAGGAAGCTATTGCGTTCTGTGAATCAAACTATCAACCTTCTATAGATCAGACTAACTGTTCAAAAGTGTGATTTTACTTACAGTCATCCTACAGCTTGCACAACTTAACTTACAGTCATCCTACAGTTTGCACAACTTAACAACGCACACACAAAAATTCAGTAATTCAAGTTCAGAATATCAGAATGCAGAAATGCTTAGCTTGCACAGCATTAAATGGCTCATTAATTTACCTGAAAGCAATAACCCAAAAGCTAACTCCAAACACAAAGAACAGTAGTAGCTGGGTTTGGTTTGAATATGTTCAAATAAGCTTTGATCTATGGTTGCCTTAGACTGATTACCCAGAGAGCTAATATGCCATGCAAACCTCCAAGTCCAGTTTGGCACTGACACAGCCTCTCAGGATTTCAATCAGAAAGCAGAGTAGGGAATAATGGGCAGCTTGTGGCCATGGAGGATTTATATCTCAGCCTGTGAACCAGGATTTCCTTTCATTATTACAAGGGTATCGGGATTGAGGAAAGATTTAAACCCAGGATTGATATCTTCCCTGAGACTGCACTTCCATTTAAGTAATCTTCTTTCTTAAAAATAAAAACTCATCTCTCAAGATGCTTTAGCTAATGAACAGTGTGGATTTTAACATGCATGATTGTATATAGTATACCCATAGAGAAACACCACAGAAAGCATAACAATGTTTCTTGAAAGCTTTTGCAGACATCTAGATGGGATGTATGACTGGTCTGATGAGGCCAAGAGCTCACTGTGGGTGAGCACTGTGGGTGGGCACAGTCCGTTTTTATGCGATGAAAAATAACTATGGCACACAGAGGCAGGGACTCCATCCCATGAGCAGAAAAAAAAAAATCGAGCATTTGTCTGTACACTTTCTCTCCATTGTTATAAAAAAATACACAATGGTTTCCTGAGTTTTTCCCATAGAAAGTGCTCTATATATTTCTGTATACATATTCTGCCAATAAAAGCTGCAAAGCTGAGATGGCAAAGCTGTCTTCTGCAGGAGCAGTGAACACCTGTGTGCTTTGTTCTGGCTTGAAAACACTCTATCTTGCTATCAAAAAAAGAACCCTTCCAGTTCAAAATAAATCTCTTACCAGTTTGTTTGATGTTGCCATTTACCATAGCCCTGCTTCAGATGTTGAGGCCAATCTCAAAACACACAGAGACCAATAGGCAGGAAAGACTCATGTTGGTTAAAATGGGAAATCAATTCGGGACTGGCCTCTAGAGGAAAGCTATCATTGCAAAGAAAAGTTGAATCTTCTCATTTTCCTCAATCAGTCAGAAGTTGGACTTGGATGATCTTGGATGTTTTGTCCAATCTTAATGATTCTATGTTTTCTGAAAGATATACTTAATTTTGCACCATGTTTGTTCCTCAGTATGGTACAATTTCAGGGTTCTCTAAAATGCTGCCATTAAAAGAGCCAAAAACCTATGAATTCAAAGTGCAATACAACCTTGTGCATGGTAAATGTGGGAAACCATTTCCAGCAAGGAAACGTGATACATCAGAATGCATAATGCAAAAGCCTTTAGCAAGTTGGGAAATAGTAATTTTCCTCTTCAGATAAAAAAGTCAAGACAAAAAGGAAGTACGTTCTCCAAGAAGTTCTCAGTGAATTTGAGTCTTAAGTCTGTGCTCATATACCACATCTGCAGGATGAGAACTGTGATTTACTGTGTCTGAAACCACACCTCACTGAAAAAATGCACCCAGTGTCTCCTCTTGGGTGGGCACAAGGCCGAGAAGGCCCTTTCCTGCAAGGCTGAGTTGAGCACAGAGATTTTGAGCTTCACGGCTGATGCCTGCTGGGGCTGACTGTGTCATCTGAAGGAGTCCAGCCCACTAAGTCAGCCTGCCCAGTAGTGGCCACAGAACTGATGTGACTTGGTCACAGGCAGTTGACATCTGCAGTCAGCTCTGGGCTGCCAAAGTTGAGGGACTGCAAACCTGCCTCTGCTTGTCCTGCTACAGATGGGGTGCCCTTCTCCAGGTACTTTGTGAATGCTGTGGGGGTTCAGAGTCCTCGGGGCAGAACAAAAGACTCACCCCTCTGATTGCACTGAGTGCAGGACACTAACCATCCCTGATCTTGCTAACACTGTTTTGCGTCACTACCTGCCAGGACAGATGAGCATCAGCTCTCTGCTGCTACAGCTGTGGGTGATCTGTGACTCTCTGGCCTTTCAGCTGCTTCTGATCTCTCTTCTCCTCTGCTCTCCTAGTCCTGAGTGTTTCAGCCATAGGAGGATATAAATATGTTGCTGTTAATGTCAGGGAAGTTGCTACATACTATTCAGGGAATATCTTGTTTATCAGACAGGGTTAGTATTTACAAAAGGACATCAATGTGTCAGTGAGTATAAGTCAATCTTTAGGTTTTAGAACACTTGAAAGAAATACACACCTTGAGTTTTATTGCATACTTATTTGAAGAAAGATTCCTATTGTACCTATTGGTACTGCCATTTTCAGGTACTATAAGAGTTACTACCATGATTTACTGTAACAATTTGTCCACTCCTGAACTGAGCAGATCAAGTATGCAAAATAAAGTGAAAATTTACCATCAACATAAGCAGGGATGGCATTGCTGGACAATGATAACACAAATAATTTCATTCTCACCTGATTATTCAGCACCTTTGCACACCTGCCATTGCACAAGTGAACTTCATGGACCAAAGCATCACAGGCATTAGAACACAACACTGTGTAACAGGGTACTTGTACACCAGAGGTTGGACAACTAGCCTATTAGCTTTTCTCTTGCTCTTTACCACTCAAGAAGGAGCTTTTCAAGCTTTCTTGCATAGGGCAGGTCAATGGATTTCTGTCTGGAGGCAATCACATTGCTATTTCAGTCTCAACAGCCCCTTGAGTGGAGTCCGCAAATACTGCAAAACTACTCGCTTTTCTTCCGATGAGAGTAAAACAGGGACAAGATAAATCATGTCCTCCTGCAAAGTGGTTGGAACAAATCAGATATGTATTCATTGTGTTTTCTTTGCCAAAAGCTGAAGCTGGGATTCTTGTTGCTTTTCCATTTGTTTCTCCCTTTTTCTGTTCCCACTTTGTTGGGACATGTTCCACTTGATGGCTATCATTTTCAGCTATTTCTTGGGGGGGTTTTGTTAAGTCAGCCACAGGCTTCCAGGCTGTGGGGACCAAAAAACAAACAAAAAAACCCCCACCAAACCCAAACCCAAGCANCATCCTTGAAACAAAGTCAAAGAAATCCTCAACAACACTCATGATGTATGGGAATGGCTTCATTTCAGAACGTTTCTGACTGACACTGTGGCTCAAGGAAGTTTTTGTAATGGTAGTTGAAAACCCTGTCAAATCTGTCTTTCCTTCAAAATTATACAAACTGGAGATTGTTTGAAGTTAGATCTAGTTTCTATCCAATCTTGGGAATAAATAACAACATTATAGAGACAGCCACCCCATTTTCCATTCCTTCTTTCCAATTTTGTGGGAAACAAACCAAGGTGGGAGGAGAAAAGAAGGAAGGAATCTCTGAAACCAGCTTTATTTTCCATCTTCTTAACTCTGTTTTCAACCATCCAATGCTGCTGCTCAAGGCATCCTCTTGCAGCCTTTTCCTGCAGCCTGTGCAACTACTGACTTTCTGCAGTTTCCAACAACCAGTTTTCAAAGGCATTTAGGTAGCTAAAGGTGAAGCAATAATTTACTGGAATTTTCCAAAGAACTAAGCTGTCTAAGCCTCTGAATTCTATTAACTGGACTTTACACTTTTATGGCTCATTAGAAAACCAGCTGCTTAGTTTTGTTTAGCACCTGAATGCTGTTTCAGCAGACTAGCTGACATATGAGAATGGAATTTAGATTCCCCTAACTGCAGAAAGGGAAAAAAAATCCCTAGAGAGAGTGTATTCATTTTACAGTATTATTTTAGTAGAGAGTATTAGTTTTAGAGTATTATTATATATAGTATTAGATATACAGAGATATTTCGCAATATAGAGAAACAGGAAATAATTGATATTCATATGTCACATATTTTTATAAATGCAAACACACACCCCTCCCCACCCCATGTAATATGTTTTCCATTTAATTGTTCAGTTGGCCCCCAAAGCTAACAGGCAAGTTGCTAGCTGTGAATATGGCACAACTTTTCATCTAGAGAACTTTAAAAATTGCAGACCTCGTTGCAGCATTTTGACTTAGCTTATTTGACACATATTTTCCCCTTCAGGAGCTTTGTACTTCAATCACAGTAAGTCTCTCTCGATCTGCAAATAATAGTCTTCAATTATTATGGGCATGGATGGACTGGAGATAAGACCAATGCAGTGTTACCTCACACCAGATCTGTATGCCTCATAGTTCAATCCACATTCTGACCTTTGAAGATCAATAGCCCATCCTCTGTGGAATGTTCTGTTCAATCACAGGCTGAGAAAGCCACTACAACCCTCACCGCCAAGTATTACTGAGCTCAAGGACTGCCTGTCTCTCCTTGTGTCCCTCAGATATTCTCCTACTAAGCAGAGGTCCCTTCAGCATCCTTAGAAAGCAGAGGGTAATGAAAGGTGTTCTCATTTCTCTCCAACAAATCAAAAGAAAACTAGCTTAAGGGCAAGTGAGAAAGGGAGAGCTCTAAAAAATGATCATAAAATACATTTCAGATGTTGATTAATGATGGAAATATGTTCCCAGAATTGTCTACTCACATAAGCCTAGTTTTTATATGACTCAAAAATGCTGAACGCAGGTATTTTACTGTATAGAATATATATTTGAATTAAAATGGGCATATTAATAAAACATGTTCCACTGAGGAAAAAACAATCTTATATTTTTCCTCAACTGATCTTGTAGAAGATGAGAAGCCTATTTAGAAGTTTAATTAACAAGCTAATGCTGACAAAAAATATTTGAAGAACATTACAGAGTAGTTAATAATATTACCAACTGTGTTACTTTCATCTCTGATAAAATTTTAAATGTCTCTTAGATTCAGTTAATGCTGGCCTACCCTATACTTGTGAAACAGATGCAGATAAGTCTGAGACATTGAACACAACATGTCAAAACTAAAACTAATATGCTTAAACCTAATGAACCTCAGGGGCACTTTTGCTGGGGAAGGTTCCTCACAATAGATGATAACCAAGCTGCAGAGTCTGCAGAACAGAAAAGCTTTGGGACATTAACTGCCCAAGAGCAACTAAAAGCTTAAGCTTTCTGAATCCCAGCCCTCACAGTCATCTCCAGTGTCATGCAGTAGGGAAGCAGCTCCCTAGTATAATTTAGTAGCCAGAACACAAATTATGTAGGAAAGAGAGGGACAACACTGAGCAGGTGAACTCCTGCTGGGTGCGGGCTGCCCTGCAAGTCAATACACTCCAAATCACATGGAGAAACATGAGGGGCATGCATATGTTCAGAGTTCTGATGGCTCCAGGCATAACAGGCCATCCAGACCTCCCCACCTGTGGCAGATTTGCAAAGCCAACCACATGGTCCTAAAGGACACAAACTGCTAAACTTCTCTCAGATGTCAGTCTCAAGGCACTGACAGCCTTAATTGCTCAGAGACAGCTGCTTGAGAGAGGAGTAAAGATGTTACACACATATATGACATAGCTCATCACACACTAACTGCAATAAATACTACTCTGTCTTAACCAATGGTTACTGTGGGCATCTGTATTACTGATAATTTTCCTCTCAAAATTTGTCTTCAGTTGAAATTGTGCTCAGGGCTAACTGCATTTTTACACAAATTTCTCTGAATAATGATGCAACTTGCTTGGTGACAAATTACGAAAATTAGAAGCAGGGTTTAGAAAGTAATTTTTGCTACAATGTTATTTATTTCTAACTTTCTCATACTTTAATATTTCTCAGATTTAAAATATCTCATTTTATTCTTATTTCCCTGGGGTGTGTATTTCTCATCTAACCAGAACTTTCACTAACACAGAGAAATAAATCCAAGGCCAAATCCTGCTCCCATGCATAGGCTCAGGATAGGGAGGTTGTCAGAACAGATTACCTTTTTTTTTTTTTTCCTTTCAGTTTAAGTACTATCCATGCAGCTTTCTGTATGGAAAATCAACATCCCAAGAACCTAGTTTGCAGAGTTAAGCAAACTTAATCATTAGAAGATAAATTACTATTTGTCATTTACATGTCACAGATTTAGATAGGTGTTCTGGTGACAAAACACTGTATGTATTTCTGATACAGATACATTATCAAAGGACAAACTGAATGTAACTATGCCATGGACACTACACTACAGTAAAATCACCACACTGGGTTTTTTCACCTTGACTAATAACCTAGTTACAGAGAATATTTGAAGATGTGTTTAATTTCACTTATCTTTCATAAAGTGTGCTCTTTGACTGAAGCCCATAGCTGGGCTTGATGTAGACAGTGTACTTCAGTGTACTCCTCACAGTACTCCTCAGTGCTCTGCTGAGGAAGAACAGTGTTCTCATCTGAAATTTACTTGATAAATTTAAGCAATTTAAAGCCTTTAATTAAGGCTTCACCTCAATTTTGACACTGGAAACTTCCTTGAGAGTACATGTTTCATACTGTCTTGACTCATTTTTTGTATTGGGAATGCATACTTTGGATCTCTGCTCAGATGTCCATATAACATCTGCTATTTACCCTGAAGTATGTTTCATGTGCTGTTATTTTCAGGTGGTAAAACACCTATGCTATCACAAAATCGAGATCAGAGTCAAAGGTGCTCTTTCATGCAGTTGCACTTCCAGCATTTGGATTTCAGTGAAAATATTTTACTGAATAATCTGGGTCACAGCACAACATTCTGTGTGATGAAATGCAAATATTTTGCAGAGAGCATGGTATCTTCCTGTTTTGATTAGAAGTAAATGGACTTCGAGGACAGATCAAGACTCCAACAAAAGTTATATCCTGGGGGAAAAAAAGTGATTCTCTGGGTTTGCCTCAACACTAAATGAGGAAATTTATAAGCTTTTCTTTCAAATTCTGAAATTTTAATGAGGCAAAATCCCACACTTTTCAAGTTGAAGCCTTCTGCCTTTGGCAGAATTTCTTCCATCTGACTGGAAAACAGAAGAATGCAGGTTTATTAAATCTTAGAATGAGCAGCAGGAGTAAAAGTATCTAATTTCTCTAAAATGCATTTATTCCCTATTACATTTTATTAGTTGGGCAAAGGAAATAAGTGACCACATTCTTGGTAAAAATATTTGAGACTCAGAGTGCTATGGTCTGGGAGAAAAATCTCTTGCCCAGCTAAAAAAAAAGTCAAATGCAACTAATGGAAACACACTACTGATATATACAGCTGCCATTTCTGACATACCAGTGGCTTGATAAACAACTGTAAAGACACACATTTTATATGGTGACTGCAATCAGGGATTAAAATATGCAATCCAACTACAAAAGTATTTAGTCAAACTAATAAAATATTACTTCATATATCTTTATATTCTTATTCAGCCAATAAAATATCTCCAGAATAAAACAAACAGTAGGATAAGGACAAGAAGTAAATATAATTTTTATATCTCTCTTTGTAATCTCAACCTCATCCATGTTTGGCTTTCAGCATATAAATTTTTAGGTTTTAGCATCTGAAGAGTCCAAAGTGAGTGCCTTGTTGAACATCACAATCACAACTAACAATGAATGCCAGGAATGACAAGTTCAACTTGGGCAGAGAGGTTTTTCTTCCCAGTCTGGATTTCACTAAGATTCATCAGTTTTGCTCCTCTGCATTCCGGCTGCTGAGGTCATAGTGTCTTTTATAGGAAAATGAGCTGCTTATAAATTTTCAGCTCTGCAAGCTTTGGGAGTTGATGGAAAATCCCCAGCCTCAGGGCTTAGCTGGCTAAGAAAACACTATAGCAACCCTTTTTTTTGTAGTCACTCAAATATAAAAGCCTTTCAGAAGACATGGAAATGTTCACAGAGTGTTTGTCTTGGGCAATCCTTCTTCTGTGCACAGGGACCAACTCGATTAATTTTTTACCTTATAATGTTAGGCAAAAATTACCCCTATTCCTCAGGACTGCAGGACAGTGTAGGGAGACAGACACAGTCTGGAATAAAGTCACATGGAGACTACCCGCTGCAGGCAGTCAGCATTTTGCACATTGCTACTTCCCAAAGGACACTAACTGTGCAGGATGAGCAGCACCCAGAAAAAGACACATATGCTGCTCTGAACCAGAGGCATGCCAGATCCCTGCAGCACAGAGACTCTCCTGGTGAATTTTATTTTTGCCAGTAGCTTTAGTTTCAGCAGAGTGCCATGTCCCCACCTGGCACTGAGAGCTTGTGCACCCAACAAAGAAATGCATGCTGGGGCCAGGCTCTGCTGTGGGACTCCTGGGAAAAGATGCCTGAGAAATACAGACCAGGTGATCACAGCTCCTCCTTTTGTTGCACCTACCCTGGAAATACAGACAACTACTTCTTCTTTCATATGGAATGACTCACTAATATTGATCCAAGGGCTGGTAAGAAGGTTGTCAACATGCTCCAAAACTGAGAAGCCAGACTGCCTTGTAAGGTGTGAGTGGTCAAAACTGTGAAAAACAGCGAGGTGTTGAACTACAATTAGCTGCACCCTTCTGCAAACAGCCTGGTAAAGGAACTGCAACTCAGGGGGCCCTAGTGTGTCTGGCTGCTCCCCTCTGTTCTCTGTGGTGGCTGTGACAGGACTGTCTCCCCACAGTGACAAAGAAGGGCCATCTCTGCACACCCATGTGTTTCTGCCCTGTCCAAATGCTTCAAAGAATCAAAACTGGATTTAAAAAGAATGTAATAAATAAAACAAAAAAGAATGTAATAAACAAAAGAACAACAACAACAAAAAAATCCAGGTTTTTTTTCTGTTTCCTCAGGCTTCTGGGGTGTGCCTCACATTCTGAACCTTTTCTTCTGATTTTTTTCATCCTAGAATGAAATCTGACATCATCACCAGAATCCAAGACCTATGGCTTTAAAGACAAAAGTCCGTACTACGGCAGTCATGATAAAATGATAAGAATAACTGCCCTATTTCTTTTCTCCCTTAAAAGTCATTAAAGAAGTTGGTGGACTGAAGCAGAGCACTGCTGCAACTTTCCTGACTAATGGGAGCACACAAAATCTGGCTATGCATGTGTTAAAAAGAAATATATAGCTAAAGAAAAACGAAAGTCAGAAAAAGATTGATGTCACCCTTAACTAAATGATGTAACAATCCCTAAAATGCAAATGAAAACCCCTAAGCACAAACTGAATAATTCACTGTTCAGAAGGGGATAAAAGAGGGGTGCTCTCAAAATTTCTGCCTTTAAAATTAGCACTGCACATGCAATTAGCAATTTACTCTGGAACTATGGGCTAAATTCATTTTTTCAGATCAGCAAAATACGTAAAAATTAATTTAGAAAAATTATTTCTGCCAACTTGTAATCAGCTTCAGACTTTCCCTAATGGAAGCCAACTGGAAGTAAAATAACTGTTATCTAAACTGCATATTCAGACTCCTACACTTGAAAGAGTAGAATCTGAAAATGCAGAAATATAGATGAAATATTAAGACTATCTCAAGAACATACCCAAATTTCCCATATGAAAGTCACAATCCACACCATGTCATTTGAAATGCAATGGCTATTTATAAGGCCAATCACTGAAAACATCTTGCCACTTAGCCATCCACTCACTAATCAATAAGCCTGCCCAGTACAGTATGCTCTTTTCCAACACTGAAATCGATGAAATTGACAAAATTGAGTGAGCTGCAAGTACAGATTAGCTGGAAAGTGCAAACTGATGTCAGTGCAGCTATTTCTCCGCTATAGGGGCTGTGAGCTTGCAAACTCTTCATTTAAGGGAGAAGCTCTAATCTTCCTTTCAGTAGCACTCAAACAACCATGGTGACTTAGTGGGGCAGGGGTGGGAGTTACCGGGGTAAGGCTCAGAGAACAATTTGATTCTCAAAATCCCAAAACCACCTGCAAGAAATTTCTTATCCAAGTCCTGCCCTAAGAATCTCAGCATGGGCACTTCCACTGACATTTTGTGACCTCTCCTCAGGTTTGGCTTTTCACATATCTACCAACACAGCCATGTTATTTATGGACTGTGTTTCCACCATTAATCATGGGAATCTAGTAGTCATGGACTGACATATTCCAAGCGCTACAAGTTAAGTGGTGAAGAAAGTCCATAGCTGTTCCTTGAGAAAATGGATTTGTTTCTTCCATCCTCTTTCAACATGTCTGGTAGGCTTAGCTGACTTCAGCAACTACAATTTCTGTGCAGAAGTGTAGAGGACAGATTTTTGAAATACCGTAATATTAATGAAAATCTGAAGTATCTTAGGGTCTGGGACAGCTCACAAGACTAGTGGAGCTAACCATCTAGAAAAGGGTAGGATCTATGCCCACAAGATATTACACTGTGCAGCTGATTTCAGGGAACAAAAATCTTGCAAGATTTGCCATCCATGCAAGGTTTTTACATGGATTTTACTTCCCTACAGAGTTATGCCTCAATTTTCAACAGCAACAACTGAACCTTATTAGTAATTCCCAGGTAAGAGGTTTGCAGGTAGACACTAACACAGCACCTGGTTTATAATTCCTTAACTGCAAAGAGCATGCCCAGGCTTCTGGCTCTCTCTCACCTGTCTGAAATCAGAATTTTCACTATCTGACAAGAGCAGAACAATGAGACATACCTTCTGCTTTCATATATAAAGGAACCAAGAAGTCATACAAAAAGGAACCAAGAAATCTTGTAGGTGTCTGAAACATGTCTGTGTACCTCAGACTGTATCATTTTAAGGTGAAAATATTCAAGATGTTGGAGTGGCAGATGAACCCATCAGCCAGCAGCAACCAACAGAACATGGCATGGAGAGCCAGGAGCTCTGGGATAGTATGTCAGACAGACATATGCGGAATGAGCTGACAAGAAATATTGGTAGTTAAGTGGAAAATATCAGCCAGTCTCAACTGGAAGATGCAATCTTCTATTGTTACATCAATTAAAAGTAGAGACGAGTGTTGGGCTGAAATTACAGAAATGCAGTCCTGAGAGATGACTGGAACCTGACCACTGAACCTGACAGGTCTTTGGTCTTCATCAATTTTCTTTTCCCACCCTGAAGTCTGTATCTTAAGAGGAGGAAAGTGCTGTAACTTTTAGCCTGAGACAGATGTTTTAGAAGTCATCACTCTTTGGATTTAGTTACTCAGTAGTGAAAGGGCCAAATTACAAGATACAGTGATGGAATTTCAAATGACACTGATTGTAATCAACTTTTTAATGTTCTTTTTAACACATGCACTTCTAATTCTTTGCAATGAAGCTTGATACACTGTATGCAGAAATGGCTTTCTGTAGATAAGTCAAAATACAGCCTAATTAGGTAATAAAAAAGAAACTCCACTTGCTACTAACAGCAAAAGTATTCCTTCATTTCTGTGAAAACTGCAATACAATCTGTGTACAGTTTCACCTGGCCTGATGTGTCACCTCCTTCCACAGACAAACATATGCTAAATACAGAAATACCTTTTCCAGCATGACTGTCAATGATTGTTGGGTTTAATGTTGGTGAACAAACGGAACTTAGATCAGATAGTAAACAAATATAATTGTTAGCTATCCTGCTGGAGATGAGAAACCAGATGACATCTGGAGCTGGCATTATTCTATACAGGAACAAGGTACAAAAGCTACTTAGGTTAAAGGTTTATAAATGCCTTTATTTGTATGTATACGTCCAGATATACACGTCAGGAGGAGGTTGACAGGTTAAGAAAGGACAAGCACAGCTCTGCAATAATAAACAACTGAGAAAGAAGGAAAGAGAGCATATGTGAAATTATATCTGGGAAGCCCATTTTTATCCAAGGCAATTTCAATTACACTTTCTAATTGGGTAGATGCTCAGTGTGGTTGAAGAAATCTGCCTTGGTTCATACACTGCCATAGTTTACCTCATTCTCTCTGCTAAAGCAAAACCACCACCACCTCCTGCTCCAAAACACAGAGACTAGGACCACAGTGGCAACGTGGCAGAATGCAGAGCATCAGACCCTCAAACTTCCCCAGCGCACCACAGCAAAGTCCTGAAGCATATCCTGCAAGCATTTATACATCAACCGAACTTCATATACTGTGATTAATTTCCCTGACACCATGTGGGTTTCACTGCAGTACACAAAACCAAATACACACTTAGGATCAGGACCTACTTAACACAAGTCAGGCATGATTTAATATGTCTGTACTTAATGTGCAGTTTACTAAATGTCAGAGAATTCTGTATTTTAGTGCAGTTTGTGTTTTTTCCCCAGAACAGAATGTATGTTGTTTCAACATTAATGCTGAAGTTAAAAATTATGCAGTGACTGATGTTTATATAAAAAATTAAAAAGTTGTCTAGTGCAGCTGGGAACAGAGGTACAGCAGCCCCATTTTTAAGAGCATAGACTTTTATATAACAATAGGGAGCACTACTGGGGATGTTGCCCATTTATGATTCTTTAGCAGCTTCTATTTTTCACACGAATTAATGTTCTAATCAGAATGCATCTATATAACATATTTCTCATGCTGATCAAGTATCACCACTTCCATGATTTCCTCATAATCCCACTGCATATGCTGGGTCAGAGTATTCAGGTTTTTATTATCTGCTGGTAAAAGAAGAAATACAGCATTTCTAGCCACAAAATAGTGCTACGCAAAAAAGCTATAGTAATAGTGAGCATCAGGGATGTACAATAAAAAGGCAGAAAAAGATCTTTTGTTGCACAACCCATCCTTCTGGGCTGTGCTTAGTGTAATAATCTGGATTTAAATAAGCATTAATATTCACGAGTAAGTGGGTAGTTACACATCAGTCTTTGTTTGCAGTGTCAGAAGTTACGCACTGGTGTCATGCATGTATGCTGTCATGCGCAGGTCAAAAAGGATTACTGTTACAGCATTTAAGCTTTGTAAAGTTGGAGGCAAAGGCTTCCAATCTTGACAATAAGCCCCTATACTACAGTTTGTACTAGAAAGTGGTATCTTTCAGGGTAGGATACAGACAGGATGTAGTGTCCCTTAGCTGCAAGCCCAGTGCTCACTAATTATACTGGGAATCTCTAGAGTGACTTCCCAGAGAAACAATTGAGACTTCCAGTGACACTTCATAACAACCTTCTCTGAAACACATGGAGAACAGTGTCCTGATGAGAAATAGTAAACAGTGCAGTTACTATTTACCACAATATCCTTTAGGTATTTTTTCAGTAACGTACGTTAATGCTAATCACTGATTCAAACCCCTGCATTTCATGTGCTCAATTCTGAAACTACTACTAGGTTTGAAAAGTAGCATCTGAAGTAAGTGATACTCTTTTTCAACTCTTCATAGTTCAATATGTTTAGCTCTTCATATTTTTTCACACTCCACTTACTACTAATTGAACATGAATTGGTATGTGACATGTATTGTCCATCATGCAATCTTCTGCTCTTCTGCTCTACTTTTAAACATTCAAAAAATTTTTGTCTGTAGAGGTTGAATTGTACAAGGAAATTACAAGAATTGAAGTTTTAACCCTTATAGTTTTTGCAACTTTACAAATACTCAGATTTGAATATTCGGTTACATTAATAAGATCTGATCATATGATCTGGTGATATTGATATGATCAATTTAAAAATAGTGCATATGTAACAATACTGGCTATTTCTTCTGATCTAAGATTTGTTTTCTCCCAAGAATACATTCAGTGCACAGGACTGGCCGAAGACCACTGAAATCAATGGAAAGGCTACCAGTGATTTTGATGAAATATGGATTGGGCTTTGAGCATAATACTGCTCACTTCATTGCCCTATCACAAGGGCTGAATTTGGCTTAGACAGAGGTAAAGTGGTTCATCCGTGTACCTTTAGCAAAAAGCACACATTTTGACCCAACCATTCCACTCCCAGGAATTTAGAGTATTTTGTTATGCTGGTTCTGTTAAGGAGCCACAACACTTGCACAGGTAAAATGAATGACTGAAACACATACAGTTGTTCGTACTTACAGGTATCTGGCTTGAGCTGACTGTTGGTAATTCCAAAATACTGTGGATTTTCAATGACAGGAATCTTCGTCATCCCAATGATGACCGCATCAGGACCTCCCTCAGAAGAAGATGGAGTGTTACTGCCATTTGAGATGTGGTGGAGGGGACTGGCTGAATCGTCGTCGTTGCTGATGACTGAAGAAGGACCTAGAGTTAGAAACGAAGATTCTCTTGTAATCCAGTGTATGGTATTCTACCTTCAGATGAGTAATTATTTTTTTTTTTTTTTTTTTAAATTTTGAACAGTTGTCCTCCATTCCTATAGCCAATAGCTCTCTTTGTGTGTCTTGTTGACCTTACCTCAAACATTTTGTATCTCTGGGTGCAGATAGAGAACAGTGTTTTGTTTTGGTTTTTTTTCCATTAGGAACTGGAATCAAAGCAAGTTTTTGTACTGGTACATCACCTAGAGTAAATGCCAGAGTCCAGCACAGTCTGTCACTGTGCAAGATCTCAAAACTTGTTGAAGTAATTTTATCATTCTCAGAAATAAGCTATGGAATACACACTTTAACTTTTTTACCTTATGCCCTATTTGAAGCACACAGCAGTAACAGCACAAATCCAGGGAATGCCTGCCCTACCTGGTATTATAACAAGACAAAAGACACAGAGCAAATGGGCTCATCCTGATCTGGGAAGCTGGTAATATCTGAAAGAAACATGTTTCAGGGCCAAAATCTGGGGGACAATCTACATAGTAACAGAGATACAGAGAAGATGCTGAGAACAGTAGAGGAGTAAAACCTGGAGTCACTGCAGAGAGGCTCATCCTGCTCAGGGGCACATTCTAGTGACTTCTCAGGCCATATTTGAATCTAGTCACCTTCCAAAAAAAGGTCTACTGTGAACAGTAATTGACAGTTTTTGTTTTGTTTTCATTCCATCCTTTGTATTTTTAATGAAAGTGTCACAGAGATAAAACCTTATAAATTGATTAAAAAAAAAATCCTGCTTAGCACAGTGTCCCATTTCTGTGAACTGAGCCTTTGAACTAACAGTAAATCAGCACAGATGACATTTGAACTCTTGATACCCAACTCCGCCACTTATATTCCCCATTACTTCTTCCAGTTTACATTTGATATTCATAGAAAACCAGAAGCACCATTTAGGAACAAAGACATTTTGCCTAATCTCCTGACTGTAGAGACAGCAGACATCACATATATCGTATTTCATTTCATTCTCCATCCACATTAGCTAAGGTTTCTGGGGTGACATTCGCATCTTTTGATTATAACAATCAAAAGACAATCCTAGAAACAGATGGAAAAAAGCCACCTTCTGGAAGTGCCTATTCTGAAATTGCATCTTTAGCCAACTGCATTTAGCCTTTGGGCAGCAGCAACAGCTTGAGCAAATGTCCTCCCAAAGAAGGCGGCAGAAGGGAAGACCTTGAGGACAATAAAAAGCTGTGTTTACTCCAAGTCACCCAGTTGCAACATGTCGGACTCCCAGACTGTGTCTTAGACTGGACAGAAGGAAAATTGCAGAGGCAAGACAGAGCTGAGTAACCAGCAGTGTAAATGGCATCTGTGCCTGCAGGAGAGATAGGGAATGCAGAAGAAAGGGTGAGAAGGGGGACCACCAGCAGGTTCTGCATGCACATTACTGAGGGCATGAGAGAAGACAAGCCAGATCCATTGCAGCAGACACACAGCTGAAGAACCAGATGACGAAAAGGACAGCCCCAAGTGTACCAAAGAAAGGGCAGCTTTAAAGAAACTCCTACTCTTCTGTGGCTCACTGTATCATTAACAAAAACACTTCATCATTACACGGCATGGCTCACAGCAATAAAACCGAAATATTCTGGCATGTGGCTATTCAACCCTACATTTTGAGACAAAAGCATATTCACACCCCTGTCCTGCTCTTCTCTCCCTCCAGTTGGTTTAATGGTGCATGAGGGAAATGTTCTCATAGTTTGAAAAAGTACTTCCCCCCCAGCCTGAAACACTAGAAGTAATTTTTCAAATACCTGGCACTTCATGGGAAAGTCACTGATGACAAATGTAAGTAAAGCCTTGATCTCTGCTATTTATCAAGTGAAATACTTGAAAAACCAAGGCTGCTTTTGTCCTTTCGGATCAACCGGATCCCCGCATGATTGACTCTACTGGGAAAGATGCCAGGATTAAGAATTTTTGGTGAATATTTCTGTAATCAAGGGCAGAGCCTAACATATTTTGGGAATGGGTCACTCAGTTTGGCACAGCCAATACTTAAATCACAACACATTTTTCAGATGGATGAGAGTTGTTTGCACAAACATTAAGAGTGCAACCCATTTAAAACTGCAGTCTTTGGTAGATACCATCCTTACATCTCTAAACTTTCTGAATCTCAGCCTGCTGCTCGAAAAAAGCAGTCTGGTTAATACTTTCTTGGGAAAACAAAATACTTTTACACTAATATACTTTAGTATGAGGATCAAATCCCTTCTCTCACAGCAAATAGGGAAATTCTCTTAGCTCTGAAACTCAGTAGATGCATGTCTTTAAGTGCTTTTCAGTCCTGCTGTTCTCTGGTGCACAGGAGGAGGCTCTTTTGTCATTGTTTGCTTCCACCATACAGTGATGGCAAGAAAAAGTGACCATAACACATTTCTAGACATTAAAGTGGGATAATGACTAGGAATTCAGTCTATTCACTGAATAATTTCTGCAGTACTTCAAGATGCAATTTTGTGTGGTGAACTACTATTTTCAACCAGTATAAACTGCAAAGTGCTGCAGGTGAAAAGCAGACAACTGTTCTGTAAATCTACTCAATAAGGCTAACTGGCAAAAGCCAGTCTTCTGTGTGGTATGGAGCAGATTCCAAGCACATGCAGCTTCCTGATGTAGGTGAGGAAAATCTGGAAAATAAAATTACTTTCAGGCCAATTCCTGGCACTACAAAACAGTTTTAGAAGAAAAATTCAACCTTCGGAACCGTGTTGCTGTATCACTCTGTGATCCCTCTTATTAGTAAGTAAACTGCTCATGCAATGGTTATAGTGAATAGTTATTTGCATTCAAAAATCCCATTTCTTGTCTATTTCTTCTCTAATTAAGAAAATTAGAACCCAGTTGAGCTCACATCCTTTCAAACTTCCACTTTTTTTACCTTTTTATCAATATGAGGAAACTTTTACATAGATCATTTCCACGCTTGTTTATTTGCTAGACTATCTACTCATCAGAAAGTTATTTAGTGGAGTGCACTAAGCCACTTTACAGCTACAAACCAGCCAGCCCTGCAGCTGGCTCCGATATTCTAGTAATATAAAACCATTTTCAGGATGCAAGATGAGACTATCACCTGTGCTGACAAGAAGTGAAAGCTGCCTTTTTCTGAATGGCCTCTGTGCTCAAAATGTAGGGTAATTTCTTGAGCACCTGGGAGTGTGGTTTCATCCACATGAAATGTGGTCACTGAATTACTTGTCAAAGGTAGAACAAGTATGGTAATTACACTCAGTCACCTACTACTGCCTCTGGTTTTCATAAAATCTGCTCTTTGTTTTACGCCTGAAATCTGAAAATTTTAGACAAAATGTAATAGGTTGGAACAAAAATCATGGGTTATCAGTAGTCATTAGCTATTGCTATTCATTATACTCCTATCACCATCAGAGTTAATGCAGTTTTAACATGCATGTTACCAAGAACTATCTACATTGCTATTAGTTGGAGCTACATTTTCACAACACATTTCTGCGCAACACATATCACTCCAATTATCCCTGGAGTCACTACGAATGGCTCAGACACACTGGAAGACAATAAGGGCAACAAAATACCACCAACCTTGCCCCAATTTTAGCTTTGCGGTTGGAATTGTGTATTTCCAAGTATGTATCTACTCAACTGTTGGAAGCAGATCATGTAAAAAGTAGCATTTATAGAGATGATTTTGTGTTGTGATGCCTTAATAAATATTATTCCTTCCAAAAATTATGTTGATTCCTAGAATGGCTTCTCAGTGGACCTTGCACTAGCATTAGTTCCCCTGGGAACAGGGACCAGTTTGTGCCAAGACATGGTAACAGCACACTATCAAGTTAAAAGCACAACAATGAATGAATGTCACATCAGTCAGGACCTCTGCTAAATTGCAAGGCCATACTGAATCTTCTTACTTTTTCCTTTTGGGAGGGGTATATTTTTTCACTAGTTAAATACATTGTTCTGAAAATAAATTACACAAGATTTCTTGTCCTGTGAGATTCCCATGTTTGCTGTAGATTTTCGTATTTTCTGCATGATTGAAATGAAAGTATTATGCTTCAGCAAGAGCAGATATTCAATTTTTCCTGTTATCAAAGCAAGAGCCAATTTTCTTACTAAAAGAGACACCTTTTCAGCTTTACTCTAAAAATTACCATCTTATCTTTTACTCCCTCTGGAAGACAAGTAATCAATCACAGCTTGGCACACTTTTTTCTGACTAAGGTGCTAAGTTTTACTTCAAATATTTCTTTGTATTCCCAAGTTCAGAAACTATGGTATTAAATCATGTTCATGCAATTCTGTTAGACTGGATAAGAAAGCCTGCACAATAGAAAGCAATGCAATTATTATTAAAGCAGATGCAAAAAAAAAAATCTACTGGTCTCTTAAAGTGGAGTATGTTGAATACAGGGAATTGAATTAAAGGATGTAAGTAGAACTCAAGAAAAAAAAAAACAAAAACAAAAACAAATCAAACCAAGCAAGCAAGCAACCAAAAGAAGACTGAGTAAGTTTTCAAAGACAAACAAGTTTAGTCTTGCTTTGTTTGGTGAAGCTGTTCAAAGTGAAGTCAGATTGTTCTGCAAATGTAGAGTGGACTTATTAAAACTATGGTCTTTGCTTTGCAGCTGCCAATGCTTATAATGAGGCAAAGCTCAAGGCAAGGCACTCCCATGTTTTGTCAGCAGTTCAGCTGTATGGAGCAATAGCACATCTTGCCTCTACCCACCTTCCAATCGACCTTTCCTGTCTTATATCCCCATCCCTGCCAGCTACTCAGACAACAGCCATTAGTCTTAGCCTTTGTGTAGTCATCTCTACAGTGACTGTCACATGCAGTTGCAAAATGAGTATTAGGGGGTTAATCCTCCTTTGTTTGTGGTAAAAACCCCTACAAGATCACCCTAAAAAGCCTTATACCCGAGTCCATCCAGCTAAAGTGTATTGCTCTTCACAGATCAAAGAGTGCATGTCCTTCTACCCTGGAACAGTACATTGAGCCAAAAATCATATTGTTACACATTAAGTCTGTGACTCAGAAAACTGAAACTTGCCAGGCTTTAGTGTTTAGAGGATAAACAATTTCACGGCTTCTGACAGGTATCATCAATCTGTTTAACTGATTTACACCCACCAGTGCTTGTTTAAGCTTGTACTCTGTTGCTTCTTGACATATGAGATGAGAAAAACCTTTTGACACTGTCCAAGAAGTTCAGTTCCCATCCAAGACGATACTCCCAGGAAGTAAGGAGAACCCAAACAGAAAGGTGAAGAACATCCTCATATCCAGCAGACAAATATCTCTGTTACTTACCAGCATGCACTTCTAACATTCTCTGAATAACAGAAGTAAATAGCCTTCTTGAAGGTCTCTCAAAGGAGAGTGGAAAACCAGGGTTTAAACTCAAGAAGCAAGACCTAGGAATCTGTTCACTTACAACTATTTCAAAACAAAGTGGTGAAATCTGTTTGAAAGTCAGGATAAAACTAGACCAGTTCAATGGTGAATTGTTTTGTTTGGGTGAGCAAGGATAAAAGGTATTTTGCCTTTGTTTAAATGTGAAAAATCAATGTTTCGCTTTTTTTCATTTGTTGCGGCTTCACAAGAAGCCTAAATTATTTGGTTGTCACTGTATCATTTTTATATAGAGCAAATTATCTACAGTGTCGATCACATGAAATAATTTAAATAATGCATACCTTTGAGTCTAATGAAATAGCAGATACGTTACTTAGCTTTACAGTACCAAATTTCCAGTGTTGCTAGGTGTCAAGATGCCTTTTCCATAAAACATATGTTCATCTTGCAGGAAAACTTTTTCAAATGGCTAGCTCTTCTACAGAGGAACAAACACACAATCTGGGTAATTTCCATTGACATGACTATGCACAGATTTTAGCCACTCAATATTTCATCAGAGCTTTTTGTTTTGGCTTTGAATCTAAGAGCCACAGCTGCATATTTGTTTGCTTGGGTTTTAATCTGATGCGTGACTGTGAAAGAATCCCAGTCAGTTCCTTTCAGCTGTCTTTCTCCTCATAGCCTCCTCTATGCTCCCCTGTATCCATCTATTCCTGCATCCTCTCACACACAAGCCTAGAGCAATTGTTTCTGCAAGGGAGGACTCCCTAGGATAGCCTAGAGGACCTCCTCATAATGTAGGTGACTCCTGAAAGTCATGCAACCTACAGGGTGCAAGGATAAAGACACTGGTGTCTTCGTCTGGGGCAGATGGGCAAGACAGTTCACCCAAGAAACCTCCTTTGCAGCACTGCAAGGCCCTGTAGGAAAAAGAATGAGTTGTCTAATACATACTGAATTTACTAGTATTGTCTGGACAAGATGAAAGGTGCCTAACCCCTCTGCCCCGGCTTCACTCCAGGCCCAGCTCTCCCCAGGGATGCCATCAGCAAAACCTCAACCTGCATCACAAAGGTTGCTGATTTCTTTTTCCCTTTCAGCCAGAATGGAAGGCATTTGTGTAACAGATGTAACAACTGCAATCTGGCATGCATTGTCATATTCTTATGCATGATAACCAATAAATCCATGTAGATCATCCATGATGAGGTATGTGCTACTATTATTCTTGATTTGGAGGCAACAGGAAGAGCACTTTGGCACTGAATTACCCAGCACTGAAGGTGGGATCTCTGTCAAAGTCATGACCAGAACCTGGGAGGAACAGGCAGCCCCGGCTGTCAAACAGTGGAGCCCTTTGGGACTCATAGCCCTCTTCAGATATAGGATGAATGGTGGCTGTACATCTATCCACTGCTTCGTGGGCACATTTGCAGTATCTGCAGCTCAGATGATGTGCCATATTATGAAAAATTAGGAATTTATGGCCTCTCATTATTGGTAGTCAAATGAAACACAGACCTAGGAAAAAAAAATAGCTGAGATGGGGCATATTAATCAATATTAATACATGAGCCAGAGAATTAAAGAAACAATGCAGCAGAAAATGTGAAAGAATGTAAGAAAAATTATTTATAGTTTTTAATACAGATCATCAGCACTATTCATTATAGACATCTGCAGGTTTGGATATCTTGGAAACATGGGTAAAATGACAATCCTTCAAAAATACTACTGTGAAAAATCACCACAATAATAAAAAAGATCAACTGGAATGTACTTGTTGGTACCAAATTAAAAAAAAATCATCTGAATTGAAATCCTTGTTGTCTTTTATTTAATTTAAGCAGTATTTAGTTAAAAACTCTTTCCTTACAGACTTCCCATAAATAATCTAAGTGCTAGCATTCCCATTCCTAAGACTGGAAATGAGGTCTTCCGTCATCTAGAAGATAAATACCAAGTGTACAGAAACAATAAAATTTTCCCCATGCTGCTTCGACCATCAGTCTCTACCTGAGAGAACAACAAAACTATCTGGAGCAGTTAACTTGAGTAATTTTCCTAATTCTGTTTAGTTCAACATAGTTAGGTGATAAGGCTGGTATGCTAGATTGTGGAGAAAAATCTCCCTGATTTTGAACTTGTATTGATTGTGCAGGGTTTTTTTAAGGAAACAAACAAACAAAATTACTAATGACACTATGTAATGTTTTTTAAGTCTCAATGATTATTTCCTTGAAGCAGAGAGATACTATCTACAGGCCTGTTCCATTCAAGGATATCAAATGAAAATACAATATGGAAAAATCTAGAAATACTCAGAGACCTGATGAAAAACCGAAGAATTGGGATTTCTTTTATCCTTAACCAAGGTCTGAGGGGGTACACGAGGATAGCCTTCCAATGCATGGTTACAATTTTTATTGCATGCCTTTGCCAAACAGGAACAAAAAGTTCTATGACAAAACTGCATTAAGAAAGACTAAGGTAAAAACTTTGGAATAGATCCCCAGGAGTAGATCTTCAGGAACTCTGGAATAGATCTTGGTTCCATAAGCACTGCAATTGCTCACAGAATACTCAGAAATCTCCACTTCTGGAGCTCTTGAAGCCACATGAGGAAAAATGTCTCTTGGAAAAGATACAGGTATAGTTGATACAGATTTAGGATGGAGAAGACTCTCCCAGGTGTTCTTTTGTCCCTAACCTTTCATAATGACAAAAAGGTACACCATGAGTGATGTTACAGGAAACACCTTAGGTCTTCATATGTTGATTTATGTCTATTCAGAACCAAAGGAAGCCCAGAGCTCAACAAACACACATCACAGCTCAATGAAATACGTGTATTTCCGTACATTAGTAGGTCACTTTTCCAGCCCGCAGAATAAATATAGGTTTAGTTGAGTGAGAACACCAGTTCTCTACTACACAGTAGGTTATTCTACTAGAACACACATTGTTTAATGGCATTATTTACATACTATTTACTTTAGCAGCTATTGCCTTTAATTCCTTCTGAAAAGCTTTCATTAGTGGAAGTGTTAATTACATGACATAGTCTTGTATAATTTCTTACTTTCTGTCAGTTCCAGACTATTACAGGCCCCCAACATTTGCACAGGTTATGAAATCAACACTACAGTGAAATATACCTCTGAATTTGTTCTTAACAAGCATTCCAGCGTAACAGCTTCCAAATAATTTTTGATTTACAACCCAATTAGCTAACCTTAAACCTGACAAACTACAAAGAAGCAAAACTAAATCAACCCAAACATCACACTCAAATTGTAAATGACATCTGTAGAAATCTGGTTTTGCTGTTCACTAAGCTCACACTGAGATGATCTTACAGCCCAACCAGAGCTGTTTTGAACTCCCACTGACATGGACTGACTCCTTTCCAACCCCAAATACTTCTCATCCTGGAAAACAGGATTTGAAATGAAATCCAAAGGCCTACCTACATGTGAAGAGAAGGGCATGGGAAGGTGGTGAACACTCTCCCATTTATTCCTTGTCAAGAAGTTTGCTTTCACCTCAGGTGAATAGGCTTTGGGTGCTGATGACCACAATTTTGCTTGTATTGCAAAGATAGCAGCTGACCTTTGGAAGGGGGAGGACTTTGCTGGAAGGGCAGAGTACTTTGGCACAGAAGACAAGCTGTCCAAACTAGCCCTCTGTGAGTGCAAAGCAAGACAAAGCTAACTTCCCTTCCTGAACATTAATACCTGACATTTTATTCCAATTTATATTAGCAACAGTGAAACTGATTCCTTTTGTGTCTGTGCAAGAGTAGTCATTTCTCTACAGAACCTGTCCCAAAACACTCAGCAACATACATATCCCAGGCCTCTAAACAGATCAGAGACCATGCTCAAAAAACCTTGATGGCCACCAAGACACTGGTAAGTGTTCACACATCTTCACATCATCTTCTATGAAGTTTTTTGGTGCTCAGAAGTCATACGTCCTGAAAAATACTTGTGATATCCAGGTGAAGTATTTGGAACAGTCTTACCAGCAGACCTACTCTAGCACTTCTGTGAACCTCTAAGAAATCATAAGGAAAAGAAAAGCAGTAATTTTCTGTTATATATTTCTGGATTGTGCTCCATTAGATCTTTTGCATACTGTTTAGAGACCAGTTCACCTTTCGAGATGGTAGGAAGCGTAACAGGCTGTTTGGAGGAATATCCCGGCCAAAACATCTTCAGGTCACAGATACAGATTTGCCTTCCAACAACATCCTTCTTTCCCAAAGCACAAATCCTAAGGCAGTTAAGCTTTACATACTCAAAATTCTTTTCAAATGCAGATCTAAAAATTACTACAGTGGAGCAAATGACACTCATATATAGAAAAGGAAACATGTCAAATTTCTGTTCCAGTAGCATCACTCACAAGCTATAGGATTAGCTGCACAAATTGACTGTCTTGACTCTATATGATAAACCTCTACTGCCATTTACAGACACCTCCTCCTCCCTGCCACATGATGCCTCATCTCCTGGAGATTCCTCCTGTCACCTCTCTCCTGCCAGATTTCCTTGAAATTGCTGCTGTGGGAAGCAGGAAAATGCCGTATAATCAAACCTATTTGCAACATATCACTAGATCAGCCATCCCAAAAGTGGCCATATTACAAACTCTGGCAATTTTGCTTTAGCAGGTTTGAAAATGGATGCATTAATTCTGAAATTGATCAGGACACAACGATGGGGTTTTGCTAAAATACTGGAAGCATCTCTACTTCTATTCTTCAGAGCTCTGAACAATGCAGAGTTTCTCTTCATCGAAGATGCTGCACATAATATTTTTATAAACTAATTCTGCTTCATCCACTTCTTCTGAATATTTTATATACTGCATTTTTCTTCTGCTTATTTACTCCCTTCCTCCTTTATAAAGAGTTTCACCTACCACACCTAACTGACCACCTCATCTATTCTCACTTTTTCCGACAACAACATGGCATCCTGTGATGTTGTCATTTTTATATTAGAATTAAACAGCATTAGTACCTGTTAAATTCAAGTATTTTAGGATGACATTCATTTATTTTCAGTCTAGTTTCCTCTTTTATCAAAAATTCAGTCATGGCTGTTTCTTAGCAACAGCTTTATCAGAACAGATTTGCATGAAAATCAAATACTCTCAAAAAGGAACTGCTAAAGCACAGCCTTATTCCTGGCCACCATTAAAAGCAAATACTATAAAGCAGAAGAAAATGGTTTTGTGATTCCACACAAAATCTAATGAACACATATAGAATATTGGCACCAATTGAAGTAGATGACCTTATAAACTTTCCTAACTAATGTATCTCTGAACTGATCTGCAAAAATCATCGTCTTGCCTTTAGAGATCAATAGGAAAAAACAAAACCAAAATCACAAGCCATGCACAGCCACAGTCCTCTATTGAACTGAACTAGATTAAAAATTGGCATTTGCAATAGTCACACACAAAAAGGTCTCAAAGGGCAAAAGCCAGACATGTGTGAAAAACAGCCACAATCAATTCAGCCACAGCAGAACTAGATAACTAAGAACTTGACTTGCAGGACCACAATTGGTATTTCATTCTCTGGAGTCACCAGAGATCTATATCGTATCTATCTATCTATCACTACATTTTCCATACCATACCATACCATACCATTTCCATACTATAATTTCAGTAAACTCCAAGTTCTTAATTTTCACAGTCTTTAGAAAGAGTTCATTTTTCCACAAAGATTTTTCTAAACTGCACTTCTCTTTGCCAGATGAGGTTTTCCCTTTTTT
>VWYP01015485.1:0-10383 GCA_013400435.1 Pycnonotus jocosus
AAAAACCACAAATCCCAAACAAGCTGAGCATCCCTGTGGAACATTCCCTGGTGAGAGGCCATCAAAGGAGGCATCAGTGACAAGTTTGTGTCACCTCAGGATGGCAAAGCACCTTCCTGGCTCCCTTTGCTCTTCCCAGACAGCTCATTAGGGTTGGAAGCACTGAGGAGGGATCATTCCTGGGGTGGGGAAGCTCCATCAGCCCTCTGAGCCCGGCTTTGATCAGCAGAAACCAAAGGTGAGGCTGCAGAAAGGCTCTTCTCTGGTTGGGTTTTGGTTACGTGGGAAAAACAGCCTGGAAAAAAACTAGAAAAAAGGGTGGAATAGTCACTGAGGGATCATGGGGAGGGCTGGAATATCTCTGCTCTGGATCCAAGATGGGAGAGCTGGGAATGTCCAGCCTGGAGAAAGGAAGGCTCCAGGGAGACCTCAGAGCCCCTTCCAGTGCCTAAAGGGGCTCCAGGAGAACTGGAGAGGGATTTGGGACAAAGGATGGAGACACAGGACACAGGGAATGGCTTCCCACTGCCAGAGGGCAGGGATAGATGGAATATTGGGAAGGAATTCTTCCCTGGGAGGGTGGTGATGCCCTGGCACAGGTTTCCCAGAGAAGCTGTGGCTGCCCCATCCCTGGAATTGTTCCAGGACAGTTGGATGGGGCTTGGAGCAACCTGGGGNGAGCCCCTTCCAGTGCCTAAAGGGGCTCCAGGAGAACTGGAGAGGGATTTGGGACAAAGGATGGAGACACAGGACACAGGGAATGGCTTCCCACTGCCAGAGGGCAGGGATAGATGGGATATTGGGAAGGAATTCTTCCCTGGGAGGGTGGTGATGCCCTGGCACAGGTTTCCCAGAGAAGCTGTGGCTGCCCCATCCCTGGAATTGTTCCAGGACAGTTGGATGGGGCTTGGAGCAACCTGGGGCAGTAAATGTTGTCCCTGCCCTTGGAATTGGATGGTCCTGAAGGTCCCTCCCAACCCAAACCATTCCAGGAGTTCATGGAATACTCATTCCCTCTCCTCAGGGTAGGAGTAGCAGGATCCACGTTGCTCTTCCAAGGTTTCTCCTGACCTCGTCCCAAACTCTCCCAATGTTTGGAGATCCTTCTCCTTCCCAGACATTCCTTCACTCATCCCATTTGAGAACGTTATCCTAATGTCCAACCCAAATCTCTCCCGCTGTTTTAGCTCCTAAACCTCCCCACCAGGGACGGAGACACCCAACCCTTCCCTCCCCCTGGCTGCTTGGTTTGTTGGATTCCAAGGCTGGATTTCTTCTCTCAGCCAGAAACAACCCGAATTCCTGCAGGATTTCCCTGCAATTCCTGCCCTGTGGCTCCCTGATTCCTTGTCTCAGAATCCATCCCCTTTGCCCCAAGCTGGATTCTCCACCAACATTTCTGTCCCTGTCCTTCACTCATCCCAGTGCTCCATCCAGCAAATTCCATCTGTCCAACAGCATACCCTGATCAGGGGCTTTCCTTGGAATATGACATGGATCTGTTGGATCTCGGACTCCTGCTGGAAGAGAAGGTTCATTTTCTTCTACCCTGCTGTCCACAGATGGATTCTAACCCAGCTGCACGAAAAACAGGGAAAACAAAAGCTTGGAAGGGAGGGAGGAGGTGTTTGCCTCACTCGCTGACTTCCCTGCAGCCGGGAAACCCACCCCATTTCTTGGAGGTGAAGTCACTGGAATTCGAGCATGGAAGAAGAAAGCCAAGAGCTGATCCTTCGGGAAATTAATGTTTCTTGAACAAACAAACAAAATTTAAAAAAAAACCCCACCCAAACTACATTTGGGAAAGCAGCTGTGATCTGAGTCATCTCCTCATTCCATTTGTGGAGCGAGTGATGCAAACGCTGCTCCAGAACAAATGGAAATCGATAAAAAAATGTCAGGTCTTATCTCGGAGAGAGATGGGAGAAATTCCTTCCAAAACCACTCCGTGTCCTTCTTTACACCTGCCCACCTCAGCTGGGCTCTGGAATCAGCAGCGTCTGCATTGTGAGCCACAGGAGCTCTGCTGGATGCAGCGTCAGGAGTTATCCTGGCTCCCAAGCCAAACCTTTAGAGATCCTGAGCCTCTCTAGGCTGGATTTATTGGGATATGGGGACAAGAACCATGTCCAGACCACCTTTCCAGCTGCTCCAACTGGATTTTGGTTGGAGAGCAAATTAGGAGTTTTTAACTCTCAGCAATTAACCTGTTAATTTTCATTTTGTGTCCCTGCTGTTCCTAAATCCCAGCTCTTTATTCCCGGGAGGCAATGGAATACAGCCCTGAAAGCCTGACCAGCCTTGCCACGACTTTCCAAGTCCTTTTATCCAACTGTTTGGAGTAAAATCCCGGTAGCCAGATGGAAATAAATATGAAGCCTCTCACCACTGCGAGCTGGGATCAGCAAAACTGCTCCTATCCCTGCTTCAGTCATTAATACTCAACTGCAGACTCTGGGGCAGGAAAAAAATAATCATAAAAATTAAACTGTTATCCACTGAAAACGCATTCCCTCTCTCCAGAAGCGTCTGGAAGCTCGGGCTTTCCGCACCCAGTGGTGGGATTATAACTCACAGCCCTCCCTGGCAGCTGGAGCTGTAGCTCCCCATTCATTTTATGGCTGTGAGCATTAACATTTCTGCAGAACATCGGGGTAATTTTCTGCAAAGAATGATCATTTTTTTAGTGACTCGCAACAATTAATTATCTGCCTCGTAACAATTTCCCGGGATGAGTGATCACCAGGGAGAGGCCCTTGGGCACTCAGGGAAGCTCCCAGTGTAATGGCTCAAGTGGCAAGAGGTGAAGGAAGAAAATTTGGCATTTTGGGAGAGAGGCTGCTCTGGAATTGGGGTCGTGGTGTGCTTGGAAAACCACCCAGGTTATCCCAAAATGTCCTTGGAAAACCACCCAGGTCACCCCCAAACAGGTGCACGGTCAAGAATCTCCTTGGAAGTGTCAGCCAGGATCTAAGGAGATCCAAGACCTTCTCCCCACTGGTTTGGGAGCAGCTTCTCAGGATGGTTTGCAAAATTATTTGGTTTATTTTTAGTTGGTGGCAGGCCCCTGAGGGAAAAGCCGGATGGAGGCTTTTCCATCCTGTTCTGGATGCAGCTCATGGAATCCTGGAACGGTTTGGGTTGGGAGGGATCTCAAAGATCATCCAGTTCCACAGGCAGGGACACCTTCCACTATCCCAGGTCACTCCAAGCTCCATCCAGCCTGGCCTTGGACACTTCCAGGGATGAAGCAGCCACAGCTTCTCTGGGAAAACCTGTGCCAGGGCCTCACCACCCTCACAGGGAAGAATTTCTTCCCAATATCCCACCTATCCCTGTCCTCTGGCAGTGGGAAGCCATTCACCCATTTTCCAGTCACTCCACGCATTAATAAATAATCCCTCCCCATCTTTCCTACTGGATCCCTTCAGAAACACCTCAGACATTTCATGGCATTCACATCATTCCCTAAGAAAGGCTGGACCAGCTCTGCCTGGGAGCTCATCTCTCACCAGGATCTCTAAAACACAAGATGATTTTTAATGCAAACTCCCCAAAAATACCATCCCTGTTTTCCAAACTGTCCAGTTTGCAACTCCAGAGCCAGAGGCAGTCTCGTATTTCACAGCCCTTCACAGATTTATTTTTTTTCCCAGTTTCATCCATCCAGTTTTGATTTTCCCCTGGTTTTTTAACCCTTGTGAAGCACCCACAACATCCCAACATTAACCGAGTGTTTCCTGAAGCTCCACTTCATTTTTTCTGTTCTTTTCCAGCATTTTTCCTCTCCCAGTTTCCAGTCCCTCCCCTGGGAGAGCCCACGGGCAGTTCCACCTCTAAGGAAGGGTTAATTTTGAGCCTTCCAGACTGGAGGCAGAATTTTCCTGTGATTTTACTTTTCCACGTTTCTGCTGGCTCAACCCAAAGATCTCCATCCCATCCACGCCACAAACGGGGAACACCTCCCAGTTTGGCACCACAAAGCCTCAGCAGCCGTGACCACAAGGTGACACCAGGAGCCCCTTCCTGCCAGGCATTCCCAGGTGATTATCCCAGCCCTGCAAAGCTCTCCCTTCAAATTCCATGAGGGATTCATGTCCCCTAAGTGCCTCCAAAAAAAGGGGAATGTCCATCCACCCCATTGTCAGGTCCTTGGGGCTCAGGTCATCATTCATCCGAGTGGGACAAATGTTCTTTGGGATGACAAAACCTTCACGGAATTGCTGCCCTTTGACTGCTGAGCGCTCCCAGAGTGAGGTCACACATCCATAACTCCACGAGGACATGCATTATCCCCATTTTTACCCTCTCTGGGCGGGAATGAGCTCTCACACCCCACAGGGGCCAATCCCACGGGAAAAGTGGCTTTCCATGATTCCGAGAGCAGGGGCTCCCGGGATGGCTGGAAGGGGGAGCTGGAGCCCAGCCCCGTTTGCAGCCTCAATCTGCTGAAGGCAGCACATTCCTGCAGCCTAAGCAAGTTTCCCAATAAAACCCTCTCCTAATCGAGGGGAGAGAGAGGGAGAGAAGGGAGAGAGCAGCCAGGCCACGCTGCCCATGTGGAATAAGCACCGGAGATTTAAGTGGGAGAGAATTACCTTAAATATGTATCTAAAGAGGGAGAGAATCTATAGGTAAGCTTAAAAAAAAAAAAAAAATTAAAAAGCACCACGGAAGAGGAGTAGAACCAATTTCCCAATTCCAATCTCCGGCTCGCCGGGATTCAGCTCCTCAGATGTTTCCTGCTCTGCGAAATTGGCTGGGCTGGTGCTGATTTGGGCTCATTGTGGTGCATTTATGAGGGGCTGTCACACGCCTGGGACACGGTGATGGATTGACCGGGCTCCCCGGAGCTCCGGGAAGGTGATGGGAGCGAGGAGAGAGGGTGGGAGATGGGGGCAGAGGGAAGAGGAGGAGGAGGAGGGGGAAAACCATCCCGAATCGATTCCGCTGGCAATAAACAGCCAAAGCCGGGAGGGGGGGGAGGATCACGGATAGGGAGGGAAGGGGGGAGAGGCTGGAGAGAAAACAGCAACTTAAGCAATTTGTTGCACGGTTCCCAGGGGTTTATTACGTGGGATTTACAGGAAAAACAAGACTTGGTGCTGCCAGGGTTGAGAATCCCAGATAAAACTGCACAGATGGATCCCACCTCTCTATCCAAAGATTTGGGGACCTCTCCCACGGTGGAATTTCAGGGTGATTTTCAGAGTGATGGGGAGCAGAGCAAAGCAGGAGAGAGGGTGAAGATGCAATTTAGGGCTCCTGTAGCATCAATCTCTTGGATCTCCGATGCTCTCCCTTCCCTCCTCCTGGGTGTGGACCCAGGGAAAACGTTTCCCTTCATCCTGCAAAGCAGAAGAGATCAAAAATGTCGGGTGGCCATTGACAACAACCGATGGGTGTAAAAGAGGTATGGATGTATTGATCCCGATCTGAGACGGATGGGCTCTGTCCAGATCCATCTCCCCGGCATATTTATCCATCCTCAGCTCTCCCTCCAGGCCTTTTCCGATCTCCACTTATCGATGCTTATCAATTTCCCTATCAGATTTGATGCCTGTCAGGCTCCCTCCCCCCTACAAAACACCAACCTGGCGAGGGACAGCCTGATGTATCTGCAAATACCGTGTGACAATGACAATAAACCCTCCTCGTCCCACAAGGTCTGGAAGGAGCTGCTGGGGGAGCCTCCCCAAATCCCAAGGTGGTCCCCAAAGCCGAGCCTGCCCCCAGGAGCTGTAATTCCAAAAAGTGGGAGAAAAAGAGGAGGAAGGAGAAGCAGGAATCCCTCAGAGGAGCTCCAGTTTTCCTCTTGACCATGGAAAAACAGTGGACATGTCCTGGCTGGGGATTCAATATCCCTGGAAGTGTCCAAGGCCAGGTTGGAATGGGGCTGGAGCAAGTGGAATCTGTCCCTGCCCATGTCAAGATGATCCAACCCAAAACATTCCATGATTCCATGGATCACTTTCCACATCCAGGACAGGATGAGAGGTGGGTTCCTATCACGGGGAACAATTTAGGCTCACTCCTGTCCCTGCATCCAGGTTGTCTCCAACCTTTTTTTTTTTCCTGTAAATTTCCAGTTTTGCAGGAAGATCTTCCTGATATTCCCATATTCCAATCCGTGTAACTACTCCCTAAAGGAGTGAAACAACAGGAGGAAAAGTGGTTTTCTAAAATCCAATCATAAATTCCAGCAATATTAATATTGACTGTCCAGAGCCGTAATGCAGGAAATATATGGATAATATGATCCCTTCTCCACAAAATACATCCTAATAAATAATTATATCACCCCGTAAATCTTCCCTGTGCACTAATAAGCAAATTTTTCCTACAGAAAATCCTGTGCTTCATCCCATTCCCAGCAGATATATCCCTTTTTATAATTACACATGGTGTCGATTTCAAATCCAGTTAAAAATGTGCAAACGGAGTCAATTTTTACGCCGTAATTTTGGGTGATATAAAGTCCAACATCCAGACCCCCCTTCCTGGTGCTCCTCATCCCTGATCCCGACATTAAACTGCTCCACTTAGTCCGGGTACCTGGAGCCAGGCGGGCTGACCTCATTAAAATGGATTAGTGCAGGAGTAAAATCTAAAAGGTAATTAAAATTGCTAATATTTTTTATCGGGACACACATGGATTTTCTTCTTTTTTTTTTTCTTTTTCTTTTTTTTTTCCCTCAGTGGATAAAGCTCCTCCTCAGGTATCCAAATATCCTGCAAATATCCACATTTTCAGTATTTCCCTCCAGGCAAGGTGTTAGGAGTGACCTGGACAAGTGAGGATGTTCTGCCTTTTCCTTCTTTTGCTGTTCCAGGAAATTCCACAGGCAGTGGAGTGGTGTGAGATGAGCTAAACCTTGTGAAAAGGTGGAATTCCTATGGAGACTCCATGATAGTATTCCTGATTTTTTTTAATCATATCAAGTCCCTACAAAAACTTCTATTTCTCAAAATACCCGGATGAAAGGCAGGAATTTTTAATTTGCCTCACTGGCTTATTTTCTTTCTTTCTTTCCATCAGAAATGCATCCTGTGGGGTAATTTCCAGGGATATCTCCAAGGAGTTTTGCTCCTTGGATCATAACCACAGGTGATTGAGCAGAAAAGGGACAAGGAAATTTGTGGGGATTTCAGCCAGGCCACTTGGGGAAATCTGTGGGGATTCCAGGCCCCTTGAGCCTGGAGAATCCTGGAAACACCAGCAGGAAGGAGATCGGTGTTCCCACAGGGAAGAGGATGGACAATTCCAAGCTCATTTAAGCTTGGAACGCCCATGCCCACCAAATTTTGTCCAGCAGGATCAGACTCTTCCAGGTTTTCTCGGGATAAACCTTTCTCACAGGCTCATGGGGTTAGGAGGGATCTCAAAGCTCTTCCAGTTCCAAACCCTGCCATGGGCAACCTTCCATGACCTCAGGTTGCTCCAAAACCCATCCATCCCAACCTTGAGCACTTCCAGGGATGTGAACGCTCCTTGATGAGCTCCTGGACAACTTTAGGAAGTGGGAATTCAGTTGGAATGTGGCTCCACCCGGCCTCCACTCCAGAGGCTAAATTGTGGGATTCAGTTGATGCCGGCAGCCCGGAGGAGGTTTGTAAATTCATGGAGTGGGAAAGCATCCCACCTTAAACCAGAAGTGGGAAGTGGAGTTCCAGGAGTTTTCTGGATGGGCTCAGAGAGGATCTCCTTGATCCTGAAGAATTTTATCTGCCCTTTCTGGGAAGAAAACAGGGATTGGCTCACACCAGGCCTGTGGGATGTGGTCCTGTCCCTGGGAATGGCTAAAGGGAAGGAGCAAAAGCCACGGTGGTATCCCAGGGAAAATTCCTGAAGGGATCAGGGTTTACCTCCCAGATAGAGTTCACATTTCCATATCCATCACAAAAAAAAAAAGGTGGGGGGGAGAAAACTGGAATTTACAGCCAGAAAAAAACCCCAGATTCAGCAGATTTTGTGGGATCAAAATTAGAGACAGGAAAGGAAGCTGTCAGCCTCTTTTCCCAGCTTTCCAAAACAGGAAAATGACAAGGAATACGGAATTTTGAAGTCCCTCAGAAGGAAGGTCTGGCTGTGGGTGACCTGCACGCCCAGACTCCCCCTCCCATTCCCAGCTCCTCCAGAAGGAATTAAAAATCACATCCTCCCTTGCCCCCGGCGCTCTGGGAAGCCCTGGGAATGATTTACTCAGCGCAGGGGAAGGATTTATCAGTTCTTGGAACCGTTGTTTATGAATATTCCTAAAGAGGAAAATCAATCCCTTCTATCATAACATTGCCATTTTTCTAAATGATAGAACAAGCATTTTTATCCACCTCGTGCTGCCTGCTGGAGAATCGATAGGAATTACGAGCTTCTCCCTGGATTTACTCATGTCCTGGCATCAGCCCCTCCTGGCCCCAGAGCCAAGGCAGGGAAGGTGCTCAGAGACCTGGATTCACTTCTTGTATCCCTTCTCTTTTTCCTCCCTTTTTCATCCCAGTTTTTTACCTCCTCGATTTTCCAGCCCAGTCTTCCCAGTCTCCTCGAAGTGAGGAGAAAAGGCTCTGTGAAGCGTCAGGAGATTCAAACCAAAATAATTCCCCTCTCATCCGTGCCAGCTTGGATTAAAGACCTGGAGGCACAACATATCTGTGGAAAAAGTTTTCCTTTTTTTTTTTTTTTTTTTCCCTCTCATCGGTGAATCCAATGTAAATGTGGCCTGGGATCCCTGGAACCAACAAAAACCCTTAAAATTTCCAAGAATATGTCACACTTTTGGTAAACTTTGCATTTTTTTTTTTAATAGGTCCCTGGAAGAGATTTTTTTTTTTTTGAACCCTAAGCAAAAAACAAGAGAAAAGCCATAACAGAACCTCCAAAATCCTCTCTCCTCTCTGATCCCTTTGCTGCTGGATATCCATCAATCCATCCCTGAGAAGTTTATTCCCCTCTCCTGTGCATGTCTCCATGTTTAGGAAGTTCACCACTCTGTGTCCCTACTCCTGGAATGACACCAGTGCCAGGAAGCTCCTTCCTGCTGCTCTGATCCATCCCACTCTGATTAACTGGTTCTGTTTCCTCCTCCCCCATGGAATGATCACCTTGTGCACGGAATCACTGAATCCCAGAATGGTTTGGGTTGGGATACAAGTGTCAGGAAAATTAAGCCACAAACACCAGAGGTTTATGTCCAAAAAGGAGACAGAGGAGTCCTTTGACTTTATTCCAATAAAGGGAGAGGCCACGGGACATTTCCCCTGGGGTCTCTCAAATTTTTGGAGGACACAGCTTCCTATTTATCCTGATTTTCCGGCTGCATTCCCCTCTGTCTTTCCCCATTGGCTGAGGTACTTGAGAGGTACAGACTTCCCGAAGTGCCCAATACCTAAAATTCCCCTTTCATATATAACACCCCTTTTAATTTTTAATTCCTACGAAATTTATGAGTTTTCCTCATTGTTTCTTTCGTCTTTCAATATCCAATTTCATTTATCAGCAAACCCACAGTTTGTTTGTAAAGGCAAATATCTCATTTTCCATTCCTCAATCAGTGGAATCCTTCCCATTGTTTCTTTTATCTCCCAGTGCTGGTTTTATCTTCCAGCAGACCCAGTGCTGGTTTGTAAACACAAATCTGTCATTCCTCTCATGAAGGATCATCTCATTCCAACTCACTTTCCACTATCCCAGGTTGCTCCGAGCCCTGTCCAGCCTGAGCTTGGACGCTTCCAAGGATGTGATTCCTCAACTTCGTGCATCTCTTACACGTTTCACATCAGGATATAAAAGAAATCCTTGGATTCAAGCAGGGATTAATCCTGGAAGGAATTGTCCTAATCCTCCCCTGTTAATATTCACTTGTTCTGTCCCCACCCCTGTGTTTTTATAACCTCTGGAGCACCTTTTTCCCATTCCTGAGCATTCCTGGTTCCCATCTCTATCTGGAGAGCCTGGCTTAGGGATGTTCCACATCTCCCTTAGGATTTCTGTCCCTAAAAACCAGATCTGCTCCCTCTCAAACCCAGATATTCCCTTTGGATTCACCCGGGGTCACCTCCATGAGGAGAAAAGGAGAGTTCAGAGCCTCCAGCCCCTGAGTCGAGCCACTTGGAATTTTTTTTTTTTTTCCTTCTTGGCAGCCATGGATCTTTGCAATAAGGGCCGGCAGGGCAGCCATAAATCCCACTAAAGGTAAAAGTGATTGATTTTAGAAGACACTGTTTAAGAATTTGTTTTTCTAATGGATCCTAAAGTCCTGTCATCAATTTTGCCAAGCTCAGCGGTGCCAGGAGGCTGCTGCATCCCGGCCGGAGAGGAGGAGGAGGAGGAGGGGGATGCAGAAAAGAAGGAAAGATGGAGTGGGTAAAACAGGGATGGAGGAGGAG
>VWYP01015534.1:2573-79703 GCA_013400435.1 Pycnonotus jocosus
AGCCCGGGCGGCTCCTCCGCCTCCTGTCCTGCGTGGTCCTTGTGTGCGGGGCGGAGGTCGCGGCTCTCGCCGACTTCTCAGGTACGGGGCGGGCACCGAGTGACGGGCTCCCGAGTGCGGGGGGCTGCGGAGCTGCGAGGGCGGGCGGAGGCGGGCACGCCGCGGGCAGGGTCTGGCGGGGGCTGTCAGCCCCCGTGGGGACCCGCCACATCCAGGGCAGGGGCCGCGGGCTCCCGGCCGGAGCGCCGAGCGGAGCCGCGTAATCCCCGGAGCGCTCCGTGTTCCGTAACCCCTCAGCGGGGCCGTGTCCCGGGCCTGCACCCCGGGGAGCGCGGGTCCGATGTGCCGTGAGGAAGGCAGGAAGGAGGAGAGGGTTAAGGGCTTCCAGAGGGGCCAGGTGGGAAGGGACACCAGAAGCTGAGCTGTCGCTGCCCGGTGGGAACGCTGGGCGTGGATCGGCCAGGGCCTGACCAAAAGTGCGTGGAAGTCCCTGGAAAGGTTCCCACTTTCTCCTGGAGACTTGGAGTCGGGCCCTGAGGGAGCGAACAAGTGCTGCACTTCTCTCTGCTGGGAGGGAAGCCTGTAGCACCGGGATGAGGGGAGTCCCTTCCCAGGGTGCAGAGCCACCAGCTGTCGCCCAGAAATCACAGACCTGATCCCTAGGAAGGTGCTGCATCACTGCAAAGTGAAGTGACTGCAGGAACTGGGAAAATACCCTCGTTTCCATCAAGACGAGGAAGCAATCTCTATTCTTTGTTTATGAAAACCGCACTCTTGCACCTTTTCTAGTGCTCCAGGATATCTCAGTGCTGTTAAAAAGTTATTTAGAAGAGCTGTTTCTCTCTATGTGTCGCAGTGAGCACAGCATATTCCTGGCAGTTGGAAGCTTAAGGAACTGCCTCTAGGGCAGAAAGCAAACCTTAACTGTATTGAACAGAGCAGAACTTCCCAAAAGTCAGTCGAGTGCACTGGAACAAAGTTAATATATAATTAATAGCCAAAATGTGTTTTTATGCATTTTACTATAGTTCGTGTTGAAACAGTTCAAAATGCTGGTCATGGTTTTGTAGAAACTATTACCTCAGTAACAGAAAAATACAGTTTGTAATTTTTTAAATTGTGGCCAGCTCCAGAAGCCTGAAAATTTTGAAGCAAGTGGCCACAAAATATAAAAACCAGAATGACATGCTTGGCTAAGTTACATTTCTCATATTAAATTCCTTTCACATGGAAAAGGCTTTTAAATGCTTGCTGTCTCATTCTTCGGTTATTTTTTTGCTTAACTGCTGGTTTGGGATGTTAGTTTTGGAATCACATGGTGGTTCTCCACAATAACATAAAACAAATGTTCACATTGTCCCTTTCAACTAGCCACTGAGTTAAAAATTATCCCTTTATGTAGGAAAGTTCCTCTCACAAAAGTCTGTTCATTTTTCAAATGATGTTATTTAGATAAGGTTATTGAAGACTAATTTCAGAAGTACAGCTGTCTTCAGTATTCATTGTGCACTGAGCTTTCCAAATAGGTAGAATGACCAGAGAAAAAAGCTATCTCAGTATTAAACATGACATGCAGACTTATCAGTAAATAAGATGTAGAAAAAGAAAGCAGATTCCAGCATTCCTACCAGACTGGGAAGTTCCGAGGCCTGAACAAATTCTGCTCACATTTTACCTTTAACATGGACATCTAATCCAGAATGACAGACAAGACCAAAATGTTACTGTAACCTTTTAGATTTAGCTGCCTCAAAAACAGGTGCTGTGGACCAGGAGTTGCCAGAGGTAAGACAGCAGCCTGCAGTGCCATCCCCAGGCTGTTTAATACTGTTAAAGAATCACAAGCTCCATGACAGCAGCTTTGAGATGAGTTTGTGGAGTTGCTGATTTTCCTTATTTGCTCTCCCCCTCGGCAGGAACAGCAACTCAGTTTTCCTAAACTCTGCTGAATATACATGGCCACAAACCTGGCCTGTTGAAAGTGCCTTGTAGCTGCCAAGCGCAATGAGGCCTCTACCCCAACAGCCCAACCCCTTTTCCTCTCCCACCATTCTGACAGCTTTCCAGAGTTCCTTCCTGGACTGCTGCCAGGTTCCAACACCTGCCCGTATAATCTCTGTTGTTCTCTTGATGCAAGTGTTAAATTGTGCCAGCAGTTCCACCCCGCCCAGAGCCCATTTGTTCATCACCAGACCTCACTGTTTGCTTGTAACAACCCAAAGATGTTCCCTCATGGGATCTGTTTGATGTTCTGCAAAGGGGAGCAGGGAGCAGCGTATAGTGAAGAGTTATTATTACTATTTGTAACTTTGACTTGTATTTGTGGTCTATATCCTTTCTGCTACCTAGAGCTGCAGGTTCCTGCTCTCATCTCTCCAACTTTTAACTATGAGAAAAAACATGCTTGGTATATTTTTTTGGTTTTGTTTTTTTGTTGTTGTTGTTGTTTGGTTTGGTTTTTTTTTTTTTTTTTTTTTTAAGAGAGGCATTTCTTCACTGTGCTGTAACATTTTGTGGATTGGTATTTTCTAGGGAAGAAAAATGTTGTGAAATAAGACACCACCAGCAGTTCAAAATTCAACTCTGTGAGAACAACTCAATAGTTTCTCTTATGGGAAGTAATGTTGACACAATGAAATCTGCATAATATGTGTTTCTCTAGCAGCTTGAAGCAACAAACAAGAAATTTAAAGGTTGGACTTGATGATCTTGCAGGTCTTTTCCAACCTTAATGATTCTATGAATCTGTATTTATTAGTTTCATTGGTTACTGAAAGTGGAGGTGTGCTCTGAGGTCTGCAGTCCTCTGTGTGATTAATTTTTCAAAGTGGAATCCAAATAGTCATGCCCAAATTTAAACTGAAAGCTGAACGTTTGGAAGAAGAGATATTTAATCCACAGTTTTTTCCTTAGACCTTGATGAATATGAGAATGATTCTACAACTACAGAATTTTCTTCCCCTCATGTCTGTTCTTCAAACACACCTTTTAACTAAAGTATTTCTTTATTTTCTCGGTAATCACTAGTAGCTTTCACATTTTGGATCAGGTCCCATTCCAGGGGGGCTGCTGTGAATTTTGCTGGTTCTCCAGTCTCTGAATACTCTGGGCTCCCAGGACGCTGTCAGAAGAGCCATTTTTCAGGACATCAGGGCCTCATGACAGCCATTTCCTCACAACCCCTCTATGTTCAAGGATGGTTCCCAAAACAGGCAAAACACGGAGCTGGCAAAACCAGACCACTTCTTTCCGATATTTCACACTGTAGGTGTCCTGGTGCTACAGAAAGCCCAGCTGCTGAGGGAGGGCTGGCTTGGCTGGGGATGGTGGCATTTTGTGGGTACCTTCCCAACAGCAAGGATCACTGCTCCTCATCTCCTCTCATCCCCTTGCTCTCCATGCTGGCAGTGGGAAAAGGCCTTAGCTCTCCATCCTCTCCCCACTCCTTCTCCCACCTTTTCCCTGTCTTTGAGAATTTTCTGTGCCTTAATTTCCCACAGCTGACAAAGTGAACTGACCCCTTATCCATCTGGGAACAAACTCCTTCTCTCTGGCAACACTGAGGAACACCCATTCACCCCTTTTTTTATGCTCCTTCCTTCTTTTTATGTTCTCCTTGCTGGTTTGAGCTCAGGCTTGACTTGGCTCACTCACCAGTCAGTCTCCCTTTCTTTACCTGAGTCCCAGCCAGGTTTTCTGGGCAGCTTTCAAGAAATGTGGCTGTAACTGAAGATCAAAAATGAAGTAATTGTGATTGCATAACTGGGGTGAGGAATGACTTTCTGGATGTGAACAGAAAGCAGCTGCTGCTTAGGGGTAGAACCTTTTAATCTCTGTCCACCGGTGTCAAATTTTCTGTATTTTTTTCTGAAACAGTTTAGACAGAACTGAGCATCACTTTAATTCCATAGACTTGGTCTCCTAACCCAACCACAGAAACAAGTGGATCTAATGAAAAAGCAAACCAGTTCACCCAAGAAATACAATCTGCTCCTGTGACCTTTCTGCATTAAAAGTTTCCATTAAGTTCTGTGGCATTCACCCATCCCAGATTCCCTCAGGTAAAAGGAAAGCAAACAAATGGTTTGAGCAAATGCTTTGTTTGTCATAACGTGGCAGGATCAATCACTACCAACCACAATGATGCAGAAGTTTTTTTTCAGGCTTTGTGCTGGTCAGATAAAATCCTATATAAATTTTCTTGAGTCAGTTCTGTTGGCTCACTGTGGCTATTGCAGCATGTCCTTCAACCAGGATATTTAAAGAAGTGCTAGAAGGAGTGATGCAATCAATGATGCATCTTCTCAATACTGCCTTGTAAAAGTCAAGTGTTCATTGCTTTATTTAAAGAAAAACATTTCATTTTAGAAATGTGTTTTATTTCAGTAATGTGTGAGTTAAACCTCAAAGTCTGGTTTCAAGTTTCTCCAAGAGAAGTGGGCTTTGGTCTGGGATTTGTTCTGTGCAATAAAGAGGTGTGTGTCAGAACTGAGATTTTGTTTAAATCATGATGCTGAGATCCCAGATTTTGTTTCAGCCTTGTCCCTGCAATTCTTTTGCCTTTCTGAGGAAGTGTAACTTATGAAACCACATTTTAGATGTGCTATTATTTTTTTCTAAATCCACTGATGAGATTTAGTTATCCTTGTTAGATAACTAAAACTAACTCTTGTTAGAGATGTAAAAGCTTTGGTCCTGTCAAGTTGTTACACATTTTTGAGGCCTTTACAGTAAGCTAGGTCTTCATTCCCAAGAAGGGATGCTGCCCCCAAAGCTCTCCCAGTATGAATTAAGGGGTAGTGTGATGCCCTTGCCCCTACAGATGTTGGGGAATTCAGACACAAGATACAAAATTTGAGTTCCTGAGCTCCACCACTCATGTTTGAGTCTATCAGATTCTCCCAACTTTGGGGCAGGAAGTTTGGGGCAGAACACTCTCTGTTGTCCCTGGGGAGATTGCTGGCACCTGACACACCATATGCTATTTTTATTCAAAATAAATAGCAGGCATTAGCTTTCCCCTGCCTTCCTGTTCCATCTGCTGCTGATATCCTTCCCAGCAAGACAGAGCTTCCAGTCTCAGCTTTATTAGAGAAAGGGTCTACAGACTTGTTGCAGATAAATACTCAGCTTTTGTTGGAAGTGTCCCCAGACAGAGAAGGCACTCTCTGACCAGTCACCACTTAGCAGAATTCTGTCATCTGCCAGCCATAATCTACAATTAAAATTGAAATATTTTGATATATATTGCCCAACACAGAGAAAATAGTGTCTTAAGGGATCTGAAGAGCAGAAGGAGGCGTGGTTGCGCCTTATTTGTTCAGCACTGGTGAGTCATTTAATCTGAATTTCTAGGCATTTTAAGAGTTTTGATTCAAAGGTCTATTGTGTGGCTTCTGGCAACAAATTAAATACCAGTGAGGTTTGGGTCTTAATTTAGAATTAATTTTAAAACATCACTCACTATATGAGACCTAATTGAAAGCCTATGGTCCCTGGAAGGATTCCCAAGGATTTCACTGGACTTTGGATAAGGGTCTCAACCCACAAAAATGTTTATTTCTCTTCATTGTATTTAATCTTGGATGGGAAGACAAGTTATTCTTTCAGAATAATTTTGCAGTTTTTGACTTTTCATTTCTTCAGGCTGGAACTGAGTTGAGGACAAAAACAAGTGTTTGTAAAGAAAATAAGTGCTGAGAGTAAAGTGGGGGGTGTATTTTTGCTTTTCTAGCTTGGACTTACTGTATTGTAAACCATCAGAGCACTGCAGATCTGTGAGCTGACAGATATCTGATTTTTTTCTGATTTTTCCAATTTTCTGTTTTCTTTTTGAATGTCATATGTAAGTGGGGATAGAAAAAACTGCAGAGCTTGAGTCAGAGTTCTGTTTGTAAAATGAAACCTGTGCTTTGTTTTCTGAGCTGGCAATAAACAGCCCCCTGGCTCTCTTGGGGAACATGAACATGGAGGTTCAGTTCATGATCATAAATCTGAGTTTTCAGACAAACATTTTCCTCTAGCTCCTGAGGTTCTCCTACTTGCAGTCTTTGGGAACATTACAAGTTTTTTGGGCATAAAGAGTCTCTCATTCTGGCTCCAGAAACAGCTGCTGCCCACAGAGCCTTTCTCTTGTGACTTCTTGTTAATAGCACTAGAAGAGGCTACTCTGTCTCCAGTTAAAAGAAGGATTTTTGGAAAGGGCAGAAAAGAGCCTTAAAGCCTCCCTTAACCCATGCCTCTTGTCAGCTTCTTTAGATGGGATGGAGAAAATCCCCCTTTTCTACCGGAGTAGTTTCATATTAGGTCCCAGGACAAGTGTTTGCCCTTCTGGCTTCATGGAATAGCTGAGAGAAATATAACTGATTGTAGGGTGGAGTTTACTACAGACACAAGATTGTAGGGATCAAGAACAGTTTGCCTCTTCCTGACACAAGAAGGAAGTAAAACAGGAAGTAAGTGAGAAAAATAGGAGTGCATAGGTATTTCTATCTCCAATTTCCTCAGAAAGCCATTGGGATACTATAAACCAGGCATCACTCTTAGGAGACAACACAAGGGAACATGAAAGTGTAGATCTGAAGGACAGAGAACACTTGTGGGAGGATGTGAGAAACAGAACAGGCATGTGGTGTGTAAGGGCAGGATTCATGGGCTTTCCCACTCTACAGAAATGTAACTCACTTAACAGCAAGTCTGAGCTGAGTGGCACAGAGAGGAAGAGGTTGTGTGGCTCCTGGAGAAACTGGGACCAAAATGTTACAGGTCTCTTCTTTATTCATATGGCTTGGCTTTTGTTTTTCTAGGAAGAGCTCATTCATATGGCTTGGCTTCTTGTGTGTGCTGCTGCTCTCTGAATAAATCCTGTTTAAAGTGGCGTGTGAATGACGTTTTGTACTGAATTATCTGCTAGTTACCTGGCCTTTTCTCTGGCTTATGTCAAACCAAGTTCTTGCTTAATTTGACCCTCAGATTTAACACCCAGTGGGAATTAGATTCAATAAGATGGTTATGATTCATGTTATGATCCATGAGGGGGAAAAAATGAAGATAACCTCCTTAGGAAAGCATACACGTGGATGAAACAGTTCATGGAAAACCATAACTGGTATCTCGACCACTGCTTTGATTGCCATACTATCCCAAAAGCATCCTCACTATCAACTTGAGCATTTTCTTCTTGCAGACTTATTCCTTCATCTGTCAGTAAGGCCAGTAGAAACAAACTGCTCCACTGGCACCAGGCTGTCTCCAGGATAACCATCCTGTCTCCCCAGCTGCCAATTCACTTGCAGCATTAGTCATTGAGACTGAATGGAAAGTGCCAGCTCAGGATTCAATTTCCATGAAACTTGTAGGAACTTTATTTCTTTGAGCCCTGTGCCCCTCGGGTTTGAAACTGGCCATTAAGCTTAAAAACTGTTGAGTTGAATAAGGGAATGGCAGACGGACAGAGATCAGGATTTCATAAGCTTTCATCTCCTTTAGAGATAGGCACCTGAAAACTCTCATTTTCCTTGCACAGAAAACCAACTTTTCGTGCCATCTCTGCAGTACAAGTGAAAGGCTGAAGTTGGTAGGATGGTAGTCACTAGCAAAGAGAGCAAGAGTTGAGAGGAACAGTGGAAAAAGGCACACTGAAAAAACAAGCCATGGAGGGAAATTAAATCAGATTGGTGACTATGCAAGAAGGCTTATATTAAGGAATTACAGATTTTTATGTGCATCTGCTGAATAAATCTGTTGTGCTAATCTCTGAACAGCAAGAAGAATAAACAATGCTTCTGTCTAAGTGTATTTCTACTGATTAAAGACTGTGACATGGAGTGTGGCTAGAATGAGTCAAACAGGATGTTTACAAGGCACTTAGATAACAAAGAATAAAATGATGAAGCAAGAAACATAGTGTCACAAATTTCAGAAACAGTCTCTTTCCTGGGTAACATTTTGCCCTCCTCAATGACTAATCCTAAAAAAGAGCTGCCACAGGCAGAAGTTGCAGCCGGCCAGGTGAAAGGGAATTCCAAGAGGCAGATCCTTGTCCCTGTGGACAGAGTAACCCTGGTACAGCACAATCTGTGGCATAGCCACCTCAAGACCAGCAGAGGGTTTGGCAGATGGGATTTGGGCTGAAACTCTGGAGTTAATTTCTCCTCAATGCTTCCTTCACAAACCAACAGAGAAAATATTGCTGAAGAAGTACTGCAGCTGGATCCCAAACACCAATCAATATCAGAGTTGTGCTTCTAATGGTGTTTATAGTAGAGCTTATTAACTATTCTGTTATCGCTGCATGAAATCTCTTCCTTCAAACTCACCAATCTGGCTTGTGTATTTTTAATGAGTGTTGGCACAATTCTTCACAGAACTGTGGGAGCTGATGGAGATTTACCGGATGGATTAGCCTTCTGGGACTCCCACAACAATATGTGTGCTATTTTGATCTATTTTGATCTAAAATAGATTGCTATGTCTTTAAAATGAGCTAGCAAATTTCTGTGCTAATTAAACTAAATTGAACGATGTACAGGAACTGATGTTACTAAATCTGTGTATGAAGGCCCAGTTTTGAGAACCTTCACAGCTTGTGGACTACTCAGCTTCAGCCTCTAAAAATACTGCATTGCAAAGCTGCTCTCCTACCCAGAAGACATTACCTTAAGGTCCACTTCTACTCTTATCGTTGCTATTTAAAGTGATTATGCCAGGAGCAAGTGGTTAAGTATGCAAAGCTATAACCTCTTAAGAATTCTTTTCCACACAAAGAAGTATCTCTTTATTTTCCTATGCCAGTTATTTTTGTCAGTTGTTTTTAAAATCGTTTATCAGTGTTTCTTTTCAGTAAAAAGTGATCAGTATGGCTCAAAGCTTTGTTCAGCTGCTCAGCCTCAGTGTTTTGTGTAGCTCTCTGGTGCTATGTTTTTTAGCTGAAGTTCTTTGTCAACACAGTGGATGCTGTGACTAATTTGGCTAATTCAGGAAGAAAAGGATTACGCTTGGATTCTGTGCTGGTGTTTTGAGTTTCAGTAAAAGATTACAATGAATGAGTAGTCTGAGTTAGACAGACAGTTGGGTAGGATGATACCTTCTGGCCTCCAAATCAATGGGATCTTTTTGTTTCTGTGTGCTTTAGGCTTAACTTCTGAGCCGGTCTCTAACGTCTCGTACATGATTCCAGATGCAGAGCACCCCATACATTGCTTATCAATGTGTGTCCTGGATAAATGGGAAAGTGCCTAGTGGGGCTTTCACACAGAGGTGTAGAGATGTTATTGGGGCACTGCAGTATTGCCAAGGTTTTTCTAATTTAGACAATTCTCATGATCGTTAACTTTTTTTGGTAGAGTTTCATATTGTTTTAAAGAGTGGCATTTATTATTTCTGAAGAAAGAGGAACTTTATAGTCCTCCTCATTACAGAATGGCACTTGGAAAAGTAACTGCTGCAGCTGAACACCATCTCCCCCTCCAATACCAAACCCAGAAAACAACGAAAAGACCTCAATATTAGGTTTAAAACATTAAGCCATCTAAGTTTTTTTATAGGGCCTTTGCTCAGGGTAAGAAACCCCAAAACTCTGATTGCCCAGCCCAAGTGCACATAGAGCCATGACCCCACTCCATCCATGGAGCTGGTTGTGCTCCAGCCCTCCCTCTGCCCTGCTCTTCAGGGAAAGGGAACCTCTTTGGCCATCTAGGAGCTAGTGAAGGCTTCTCTGACATGCAGGGGACCAGGACCTAGATGTCTGCTGTAGTCCAGGAACAGCCTCTAGCTCCCATATTTAGATAGTAAAACAGAGTTTTCCTGAAATTCACAGCTAACAGGTACTGATGAAGTAAACACAAAAGGAGAGGACAAGAAGCTGCCCAGGAAGAGTTCAACCTTCACAATGGCCTCACTCCTGATCACTACAGCTGTAATCACACCTGATTTTCCCCCAACTTTACATTGTTGCTTTGCTGAATTTGCTCCCTCCTGTAAAATGTGCTTCTGAACAGAAGTCAGTACACAATATAGGGATACTCATGGTCTCAAGAAGATGAAGCTTCTACCAGGGTGACTACAAGCTACACTACCCAGGAAAGAAGGAGAAGCAGCAGCTGCTGAGAAAGCTGCTGAGTGCAGGGCAGGCAGTGCCCTGCTACAAGGAGAGGGCCAGCATGAGGACAAGAAAGAACCTGGAGTTTTTCAGAGAAGAGTAAGAGGAAATCATGACTTTTGGAGTGGGAATCCCTCCTCAGCTTGGGCTGTGAGCTGCAAAGGACTGACTGTTCCATGTGTGTCTATGTGTGCAGTAATGAAATATGCAGGATTATGTGGCCTGCCTTGTGAGATGAGCAATTTAGATACTATGTCACCACTCCTCTTATCAGAGAACATTAGGTTTCAGCAATTTCCATTACTATTTTTATCCTTTATTGTGTGCAAATACACAAGGATTTTAATAATGGCAGTCATGTTTAAGCTGCTTGGAAGGCTGGAGAGCAAGATACCTTATTTTCACCATTCCATCTAATGTAATTTTTACAAGTGAACCATATTGCTCTTACAGAATCAGAGCAAGATTTTATAAAGATGTTTTCTTAAAGGATTGAATAGTTACAATTGTTGGAGAAAGGTGCTTAGATGCTGGATCAGGAATTTGCAGGATCAAAGTAGCAGTTAAGATGCCAGGGAACTCATCCAAATCACAGCATAGCTGATATTCTTTAGGGAATACTGGACTGTTTTGTATACAGAACTCTTGGCCCCAAGTAACATAAAACCTGAAGAACTGAAATGATTAAAAATATTGGGTTGTATCTTTGAGGGTGTTGAGTGCCCACAGCTCATGTAGAGCTGAAAACTCTTTCACCATGGCCCTTTATGCCACGATGGTGATGCCAAAGGTGTTCAGCAGATGCCACAGGAGGCTCCTGTGCAGCACGGGCCACAGTGAAGTCACTTGGGTGCAAGTGGGCACTTGGCCCATTTTCCTGGCAGCACTCGGCATCTCTCAGGAGCAGGCTGACAGAGGAGGGGCTCTGGCAAGGAACTTCAATTATTTGTGATCTCAATTACGTAGAAAACGTAGGGGATGGATTTGGCTGTGGGCTTGGTTATTCTTTTTAACCTGTGAGAAGCTGTGGGGATTCCTGCTGGACTGGTCTCCTTGAGATCCAGAGTGCAAATATAGAGCATGAAATTTTTTCCGTCCCAGTTCCAGTGCCAGTGCTCAGACTGAGGTCACTGAGATGGGGAACTCACCCACAGCCCTGCTGTGCTGGAAGGTGCATCTGACTGACTCCTGTCCTCCCCTGGGCTCTAGACAGGGAGCAGTAAAGATAACAATGGAGCAGGCTTTGCCGCCCCCCAGACTTAATAACTGATGAGGAAGCTGATTTTTGCTATCCAGATGTACAGCTGGAGAAGATGCCAGAGAACTAAAATGTTTGACCCATGTCTGGAAGTGTTCAAGACCAGACTGCATGGAGTTCTGAGCAACCTGTTCTAGTGGAAGGTGGCAGGGGGGTTGGCATTGGGAGATCTTTAAGGAACTTTCCAACCCAAGCCATTCTATGATTACAGGATTTTCCTATCTTTTGCTTGGAGTACTAAGGTTTCTATTTAAAACCTTTTTTGAAAATTGCTTGTCTTTGGGGAAAGTTTATGAAGAGCAGAAGTGTGAAAATTAAATGGCACATTTTATTTTAAGGGCAGATTTTAATTAATTAAAAGGAGTGAATTCTTTTTCAGTATTTTCTTTGAGAAAACTTTTTTTTTTTTTAACAATACAAAAAAGCCCCTGATTCAGCCACAAGAAGAAAATGTTCCCACAAGAAAATGTGAGGGTTTTTTTTTCTCTTCATTATACTTAAGAGTGTGTGAAACACAACTGCCCATGAGCCCAAAAGTGCAGCACGTGCACTTATATGTCTTTAACAAGACATATAAGGAATACCTTAGGCAGCTGGAATGCAAGAACCTGACCCAGAAAACCCAGTAATACCCTTCTGACTGCTGCAGACACGCCCTGGGATCGTGAGCAGCCATGACTGGCAAGGACCTGAGCCCATATATTGTCTGCACAACACATCCTGCTGCTGCTGGAGTGCTGGGAGGTCTCGCACTCCCTGCCACGAGACCTCGTGTTTTCCAGCCCCGTGTGCTACGAGCACGTAAGGGGTGACCCATTCAGAGAGCTGGGTGGCTGCAGGCCAGATGTATAACCTTGACTACAATGCCCTTTCCAGAGACTGATTGTGGTTTTCTTATTATCTAATGAGCTTGTCATTTCCTGTGCTAGTTGTAACAGAGCTGAATATTTTCTAGGTTACCTAACAAAGCTCCTGCAGAATCACACCGCCTATGCCTGCGACGGGCAGCACCTGAGCCTGCACTGCCCTCGGCACTCAACCATCAGTGTTCAGTCAGCGTTTTATGGGCAGGACCCCCACATGTGCACTGCTTGGGAGCCTGAAACCAGGATGACAGAACCCAGAAACTGCGTGGCACCCACCTCTTTGCAGGTACTGCATGTTGTAAAGGTTCTTAAGGTACAGAACAGTTTCCCTGCTGCTTCTGTGCAAATGTTCTCAGCCTTGAATGAGACAACACTGTACCTATGGCAGTTCACTACCAAAAGTGTTACAGCTGGAGGTGTTTGTATGGACAGGGAGGGTATTACTGCAGGATTGTGAGAGCTTTGAAGATTGCCTTCTGTTGTGATGACTCTTGCTTTGGAATCCCAGTTCCTAAAGTTCCCTAAAAAAGTCCGCTCCTTTCCATTCAAGGGCTGGTCAGGACTGAGTTGACCAGTCTTAATCTATCACACAGGCCCTCCTTGACCCCAGGGGAGCATACAAGCATTGGACAGAGCAGGGTGACAAATCCAGAGAATAAGATGACATCCTGGTTGGCATTTGGCTTGTTGCATGCCTGTCTTCCCTCACTGAAAAGGCACAGCAACAGCAAACCCCAAGAATTTCTGCAGATAACCTGCATTTCTGTGGCTACCTGATTTGTATCAGCAACATCCTGCAGTTTGTTTGCTGGGCCTGCTTCAGTATAGCTTAAAATGATTTATACCTCATCAATTATTACTTTCTGGCGTGGAGACTTTTATAACAAGGTCTGACTTACACTGTCAAAAGCTTGTTTCATCTTAGTGAAAAATACCCAGTGTTGTTCCAAATTCAGTAAATCATTGCAAAAATGAATAGTCAGTGGAATCTGAACATGTTCTGTTGGTTAAACTTGTAAATGCTTTACAGAAGTTTTGATGGAGTTTGTAACATTTGTGTCTGTAGACCACACATTACTTCTTGACATCAGGCAATGTCTGTTCCCACCACTACTGAGTTGAAAGGTATTATGAAGTGGTTTGGCAGTAATATCCTCTCTCTAGAAACAGTATTAGGACAATTTTTATAAGTGTGGCTTGCCCATGATGTACTGCAATGTTTGAGGACATTCCAGACATGACCTATGGGCCATGTGAAAGTACATCTCTCCACCAAAAACAGCAGGCCAAATGCATCCCTAATGTTATATTACTGACTGCAGCAAAGTGGCACCAGTGATTATTTTGGGCTTGTGAGTGCCTTTGTGAGGTCTCCATGGGCAGCTTTTTCCCTTGAATATAATAAACACAGCATGGGGTAACTGTTGTATAAACTACCATCATGGTTTGGGCACTGTGGCTGATCAAAGGCATGAAAGCATTTTGGCAAGGCCATGAATTTGTGTGAGATACAAATGCTCTGCATCTCAGGGAGTTCCAGTTCTGTTAGGAGAAGGGACACATTTTGTAAACTGATTTCTTAGAAAAGAGCACCAGTGACCTCATCCTCCTCCTTTTCCCTTTGGAACTGGATCTGCAGTCTGCAGAGGCAGGTGAAATGATGCCCTGTAGTTAGGAGGAAGCATCACAGGCATGTTTTACAGAGATCTCCTGTCAGAGGGATCACTGCAAAGCTGGATCTGGCTAGAGACAGTAACTGCCTGGTGCTATTTTGAGTATCATTGTTTGATTGTGTAGCTGTGTGCTTTTGCACAGCATCATGACAGAAAATGCAACTGCTGTTTACATTAGGCAGGAGAAAATACAAACAGATGCACAGGAGATTATTCAGCTCAGGTGCAAACAGAAGGTGACTCAGTAGGGGACAGCTATCTCTATTTACTAAAGATGTAACTCTATTTCACTGGTCCCTTCCAGAACTATCCCAATTAAGGAGGAGTTACTTATTTGACTTGCGACTGTGCAAAAAGAAAATTGACTGATAAAATTCAGTCTGCTCTACTTTCCTTCTCTTCTAAACTCTCTAGAGTGCATTTAATGCTTAAAAAGTGTTGGATGCATGTCCTCTTCCTCTGCCAATGCGAGCTGCAGGATCACTGCAATGTGCTGCCAATGTGTGTCATTGCTGCTTGGGAGGGAAGGTTTCCAGTGATGACAGCAGAGATCCAGCCACTGCCAACTCTCTCAGCCCGGAAACAGGAATGCAGCTTGTGCCACCACAGTGGTAAATTTGTGATTTGGTCTCTTGGTATGACTGAGACCTCTTCTGATGAGAAACAAAGCAAAAATTCTTATAGATTTTGAGGGACTACCTAAAACTATCAGAATGGTTTATTACAGTTACTCCTGTTAAGAGTGGGGTGATCTGGAGATAACACCCTCCTTTGTCACAGTCTGCTGTGATTTTAAACATCATGAATCCTGTGCACAACCACACAGCCTATCCAAAAACAGTGTCAGAAAAGCCCCTTCTTAACTGAATTTTGGAGGTGAATAAGAATTTCCTAAATATACTGCTGCATTTAAACTGGGTGCTTTGGCTTGTGACTCTGTTAAAAACTGGACAGTCTGGACCTGGCAATGTCTTCCTATTTTCTGCAGCTACAGTTCCAAGAGCACAGCTGGAGTGGGAGCACCAGTGTGAGCAGTATGAGCACTCAGTCCTTTTGCCAGACTAGGAGAGAGCCCACACGACCCTTTGTGTTTAACACTGCTGACCTGTTTGTTGTCCTCCTCTGTTGCCACTCCCAGAGAAACTGCACAGTAAGAACAGGATATATTGCTGGCCTTAGAACAGCATTAAAAAACACCCCACAAAACAAGACAAGGAGGCTGAGGATAGACTTGCACATCTGTGCTGTCCAATCAGACTAAATCTGCAATCTGCTCATGGCAAGTCAAATAAATGCCTGATAATGCCTGTAACTCCAAGCAAGAAGAAAGTGTCCCTTAAGCAGGAGGTCCTTTCTACACATGGCTAAAAGCTCGGGTTGTACTTGTCATTAGTCAGAACTCTTTCAAGTGAAGATTATTTAACAGAGCATGTGCAGGTACACGTAAACAGATCAAGAAGAAGTGGTTAAAAAACACTTTTTTGGTTGCCATGCTTTCCCTGGGCATTGCACTCCCATAAATGTGCTCAGGAGTGTACGAGAGCCTTAGGCATGTCAGTGAGACAGCTAGGGACTCAGTGTGTTCCCATGTGCTCTGGGCTCTGCACCGTTGAGGCTGTGGTGGCACTCAGGGCAATCTGGCCAACCTCCCCAGGGGCAGAGGGAAAAGTGACAAACAACAGCAAGTTGGTAACATCCTAATTTGCTGTGAGCATGGCTGTGATGAATGTGTTCCCATAAAGATGGCCATGACTCCAAGTCCAGTAGAGCTATGGCCTAGATCCAATGATACAGATGTTTCTTGCATGTTTATAGCCAAAAAGTTGTGATTTCTCTCCTGTGTAGAACAAAGTACAACTAAGTGTTTTCATTGCTGTGTAGCTTCATACCTTGTTGTCAAGACTATCCTTTTTGCCCATTGTTCTAGAAAGTACTGGATGAATGCCAAAACCTGAGATCCTGCCAACTCCTTGTCAATAGTCGGGTTTTTGGGCCTGATCTGTGTCCAGGGACCACTAAATTCCTCCTTGTCTCCTTTAAATGCAAACCTAGTAAGTAATCTTTATCAGGCAAATGTGTTTTTCTGCGTGTTTTGTTGCTTGTTTTGGTTAAAATGCCACTGCACAACGCTTTGCATAAATCCATGTGAAGTTTTGGGGCTCTTGGATTGATAACAAATTGTTCTTTTCTACTTTACCTTAGCTCTCCATTGTGTTTGCTTGCAGCTTCAGGGTTCTCGCTGCCAGTTTAATGACCAGTGTCCTTTGGAAGGGGCAGATGTCAGACATCAGACTAGAAAGGAAAAATGTTATGGAAATTATTTTTAGTGAGATAGCAATGATAATGTCACATTAGAAAGAGCTGAACAGCAAAACCAGATGCTTGGGCTAAGGATGCAAGTGAAGAAGATATCCTAGGAAGGTATATGCAAAAATACTTAAGGAGGTGGGCCCAAAGCTTTCAAAGATTAAAAAATACCTCCCATTTATCAAAAAATGGCCAGAAGATACATGTGCTGACATGGTTAGAGGCTTTTATTGTAGAATCAGCTGTGCTTTGTGCAGGTATTCGATGCTGATATGTGAAGGGACAAATCTTGCCTCAGAGAGAATCCACTTTGTAAATATGAGAAAGGGGAAGAACGATTAAGACAATCCTCATGAGGTTTCCTTTATTGGTGTTTTTTAATTGTTCTCCTCGTTGCTATGGTATATGAGAACAAGCTCCAGTAGCCCGGGGGCTTAGCTCTTTTGGCAGTGAATTCCCAGTGTGGCTGAAATGGGTCCCAAAGAAAACAGGTGAATGATGACTTATGGGTAGGTTCACCAGCCAACACAGAAATACCAACCCACAAGCAGAGGAGAAAGCACTAAGGGGGTTTTCTTTGATCAGAGCACTAAGACAGATGTCAGTGGTACAACAGGAGTACGTGGCAAGCACACTGAAGGGCCAGCTCACACTGGAAAGTGAAAGTCAAAGCAGAGAGATGAAGTGGAGTAGGCAAATGTTACCTTTGGTAAAGCACTGCCTCAAGAACTCCCAGAGAGATATACTGGGCCAATCATTAGAGGAAAAAAAATGCCTGAAATTTAAAATTTTCATTATCTGCTTTATTATATCAATAGTTTAATTATTTTTGCATAATGCAATTAGTCCATTAATAATGGTAGATGGATTTGAATATCATAGCAGTGTCTGTGTCATTAAAAATCTCTTTTTGCCAATCAAAAGTGAATTGGGATCCTGTTTATTACTTTCAGAAGCTGTGTAATATTTTTTTCTCATGGGAGATGAGCTTAGAGTATATAGTATTTACTGTGATTCGGAATTTTTAAAAAGCTGCTCAAAAGCATATTCAACAGCAACCGCTGCCTTCAGAACTGAGGAACAGTCCAATTCCAGTGCAAATGACATGATTTCTTGTGACAGGAAAGTTATATTTGTAGGTAAGATACCAATATTGTTAGTCTTGGAAATGGAAAACATCCTTACTCAGGAAATCACTTCATGATAACTTCAAGTATATTCTGCAGTCTCCTTGCCTTCCAAGTGGGCACTTAAGCAATTGCCTAAATCCCTTAGCTTTGCATCTATTTAAAATTATTGTTTCTGTATATTTGCAGGGGTTTATGCTGGGCTCTTCTCCTTATCTGATACCACTTGGGGCTACTGTACTTCCACTGCCTCTCCAGCACAGCTAGGGAGATTCAGAGTCCAGCTGTATGCTGTCAGTCATTGGCCACAGACCCCAGGGTTTGGGCCTATTTATGTGTGCACAGCATGGCAGGTGCTTCTGCAGAAGTCACAACCTGCAGTAGGCCAAGTTTTTTCAAAATGTTTTCAAAACTGTTTTCAAAATATTTGTCAAAATCACTCTTTTTTACACTTAAGGCTGTTGGTGAGCTCAAATGGAAGAAACTGGACTGTTCCCAAGAACATTAACCCACTGTTTTATCTGTTCTGTTTTGGATGAAACAATAATGTTTTCATCCATGAGTAGACAGGAGGTTTTTCTCTCTCCAGTTCCTGAAGAACCAGCACCCACCCTCCACTCACAAGGACACCACTTGCTAACAATAAGGTTTCCCTTTTCTTCTGCTCAGCTCAGGAATCTCCTTTTCCTGTTTTCACATTTTTGAGGACAAAAAAATTGGAGAATAAGCTGTTCTCCCTGGCCTTATCTGCCATAAAAAGGTTTGGCACCACAGCTCAACCTGGAAGAGCTAAGAAGGTAAAATGCCACAAACAGAGCGGCTGCTTAGGCCAGGAAGAGCCTTGTTGAGCAGGTGGCAAATGTGAAGGGGTTCCCTAGGAGGAACAAGCCAAGGGACAAGATGAGTGTTCAGTGCCTTCCCCACCTCTGCTGAGGCTACTGCCAGGGTGCCTGTGCCAGCTGAGCAAAAGAAGGGGGGATTTTTCTCAGGCTCCTAACTAACATCACTTTGCCAGCCAAATTTTCAAATGAGCCCTTGCTGGATAATGCTGCCCAGGGAAACCCACTGACCTTGGCAGAGCAGTGCAAACACAGCTGAGAGCACTGTCTGGCTTGGGATGGGGACCCCGAGCTTGGCCTTTTGTCCTGCCATTGTCCGTGCCTGGCCCGGTGCTGTCACTGAGCAGTGCCAGCCCTGCCCGTGATTGATGAGCGTGCAGAGGCAGCTGAGGTACGCGTAGAATGCAACAGTGTCCTGAGGAGAGACAAAAGGGAAGGATGAAGCTTCTCTTGCTGAGCAGGAGTGGAAAGAAAGCCAGGAAAGCAGGGAGGCTGTTCCACTGGGAAAGGAGATAGGGTTTTCTATTCTGTTCAAAATGGTGCCAAAGGCTCTACACAGTCACTTGGGCACAATTCATTTGGAAGAAGCACTCTGTTCTTGACTTTGTGTCTGGCTGTACAGGTGCCACGTGTCACTTGCAACAGCATTTGCAGGAAAGCTGGTTTCTGTCCTGCTGCTATTTGCTGTTAACAGTCCAGCTATTTAACTTGCCTCATGCTATCATATTGCTGTTTGCTTCTACTTTAGCTGAATACAAAACCAAAGCAGCATGCGAAAACCAGGAACTGAAGCTCCACTGTCAGGAATCCAAGTTTCTTATCATCTACTCGGCCACCTACGGCAGATGGGCACACGAGGAGAGCGTCTGCTCAACAAAAGCGGAGCACACCCCCCCCTTTGGTATGTTTGGACACCACTGAGGGACCTTCTCTAGACAGGAGCACAGGGAAGAGACGACACAGGTGGGGAGACACTTCAGGTACAAGAGCAATAGTGTTTTGAAAGCATCAGTGATGGAAATGTGAGAGAGATTATTTCTGAAACTCAAATGAACTGCCCAACATGAGGGAGGAACATAGAGTAAGAAATGCAGCAAAGTAATAAACTTTCATATAGTTAATCAGTTCTTAGTATGATTAGCATCAAAAACTAGTTCCCTTGCCTGTCTTGAATTTAGGTGACATATACTAAATATCAGCTGTTTGCCTCTCTTTCCCCTCCAGCTTCTGACAACGACCAGGTGACCCGAGTGCCATAATACTGTCTTACTGCTCCTTCTTCTCTGATACCTGTTTCTGCCAGATACTCCCTGCCTCAGCTGCAAGCTGTACAGAGAGGGTCCATGGGGCAGGGCCATTGCTTTAGATGCTGTTGTATGACCAGACCCCAAGGCAGTGGTGGCACATTAGAAAGTTAAATGTACCTGGGACTTCTCTCTGGCACCGAGTCAGGAATGTCCTACATACATAGCAATAAACTGAGTAATATGTTTCATGGTGACACTGAAGGCATGAAGGTAACTTTTCACGCCATAGAGAAGGCCAGCACGAGATGAGTGTGCTGTTCAAACCCCTTGGTACTACACAGGGGAGGGCTTGCATGACTGATGCCAGCCCTGTACAAAGGCTTAACATTGCTCCTAAGAAACATGCTTTACATGTCATCTATGAGAAGCATCTCTGAACACCAAGAAGAGATCAATAATTAATCTTAAGAGCCTTTTGTCTGCAAGCCAATGTTTCTATTTAGTTACACAGATACTATTAAAAATTTATTGGCTGAAAATTGCAATCTGTTCTTAGACAAGATTCTATTTAATATTGTCAGGTCTGTATTTCACACTGGCTCTCTTGGGCCTTCACACAGACTTAGCTGTGCCTTTCTGTTCTGTGGAGAAAACATTTTACTAGGTCTCTGACAGGCCTCCCACCCTTTATGACAGTGGCATTAACAGGTGACACAAGGCAGGGTGGAGATGTCTCAGCTGATCGAGAGAGCCTTGCACTTCACTCACCTCTCAAAATCACTGCCTTGTCTCTAATGTCAACACTCACAGTTCACAGATCAGAATTCTGCAAACCATTCCTACTGGATAAAGTTTCCTAGGATGAAGAGAAAGAATGTGCAACAGCAACAAGCTCTGCTGTGGCCCCTGTGTACAAGCACCTGTGCAGCAACACCCTGGCTGGCACTAGTTTTGTGTTCTGTAAAGCAGCCTAAAACTAGTAATAGGAGAGAGCATAAAATCTGAGACTAACACAAAGTAGATCCACAGAAGGTAGATCCTTCTATAGATTTCCTACTACTTAATGCAAGTGCTTGGCCTCTTCCTGCGTGAAGAGTGACTACCAGTGACTTTCTGCAGGCAGTGGAATTTCCAAAAGCCCCTGTGTGGCATGGGAGTTCACATTCAGTTATCACAAAAGACCTGGCACTTTGGAGCCAGATTCAATTGACTTCAGATCTATCGTCTTGAGCCTGAATCTTATTTGTGTGGTTATTTAAGCACCTACAGATATAAGTGGGTGCATGACTAGATTTCTGCAACAACTGCATACCTTTCTCTCGGGGAAAACAATGGTAATTTGAATGTAATGACTTGAGACAGCTCTTCCTTCCTGAATCAGAGCCCATGTACCTATTTTTGTTTGCACCAAAAGCTGAATTGGCTCCACCACACATGCATTATTGTTTCTGCTCACATTTGTGCAACTCAGCCTAAGGGCAGTGCTCAAGCCATTCCAGCTCTTTCACTGCACCACAGAGAAACTGAGGTGATTTTTTTTTAGCACTATGCAGAAGAGAAGTCACCCAAAGGTCCTAGTGACATGACCAGAAAGTCTCTGGTGAGCTCAAAAGTTTTGAGTTATCATTCCATGCTTGATACGGTCCTGCCAGGTGTACTGGGTGTTGAACTGGATACTCTCCCAGATCTTGCCTACCTGTTGATCTGTGTGACAGCAATGACAAACAGCAGCTTTGGGTCAGGACAGATGTCTTCTCAAGCACTGCTTTTCTGTGAACCACCTGTCGAATCAGTTGACAGATTTTCAGAGCTTTGCTTCAAAGGGAACCCAGGAAAACATAATATTTCTTTGGCATAAAGGCTCTTCTCCATACAGGAAATAAATTATATAAATCCATCTCTGCTGTGGGAGATATCTGTGTGGTTTTGAGCACTTGTAAGATCCTGAGCCTCACCTCCACATTTAGCATGAGTATCTACTCATGCAACTCGTTTTCTGAGCCAGTGTAATGGTAAAAACCAACTTCTGCAGCTGTCCAAATCCCTGACACTGTTAAGACTGCACAGAATTTCCGGCAAGCAACTTCCCTGTTTTACTAAGACCAGCAAAAACTTCACAAGAAAATTCTGGGTGTGGTTCTGTAGTAGATGGTTCTGCCTAGAGGCATTCATTGTGCCCAGCACCAAAGCAGGAAACAAAAGCAGTTTGTTCCTGTGAGAATTGCTGCCTTTTCTGACCCATTATCTCTTTTATATTTGTACTAACACGTGCATGAGGAAACAGCAAACTTATTGGTCAGAAGAAGTTAAAGAATTGTGCCAGAACAGGTTACCATAGAGAGCACCAGGAAGATTCAGGTCAACAAACACCTCTCAAATAATAAATTACTCTTGTTAATACATGAAAATACTTGAAAGAAGGCTTGGTAGTGGGTCACCTCTAGGTTCAACTTGCATGCTAGAACACTGCAATATCCTTCCCAGAAATTCCTCTGGATGCACATTGGCTGGTCAGATGTGTATTCCCTCAAGCAGCAGAGCCCTGGATTACACCTCTGTCAGGGTTCTCATTGTTGGAAGGTGGAGTTCTTTCCAGTACAGCCCTCTCTTGCACCTAGTCCCACTTTTGGAGGGTTGAGAGGGGAGGTGCAGAATTCACAAACTCACCACAGCTTGCACTGTGCCATGACATACCCTGGGGTTGGGCTTTGTCCTAATCTCCTCTTCCCAGTGGATTCAGATAAGAGGAAAGGGTGAGAAAGTCAAGCAAGGGGGATTTTCAAAATCCTGGAGGTTCCTTCCAGTCCAACTAGGTGTCATGATTTTTTTAATGTAACAGGATTGTATGATGCTGTGATTCTTTTTGTTTGTTTGTTTGGATATTGTACTCTTCGCCTGGTGTAAGCCTGTCTCTGGTAAAGTCTCTTGAGAGCAGAAGAAACAGCAGTGAAGGCACAAGCAGCTTTAGGCAGATCTGGAAATGTTGCCACACTGCCTTGGCACTTTGGGCGTGGGAGACAGGAGTCAAATGAATTTTGTGGATGCAAAAGTAAGGATAAAACAGTTCAATTTTGCTTCCACCACAGAACCCCTTAAGTCAGCTCTCTCTATGTAGAGACATGAGATATGAAAATGTCTTTGCCTGTGTCAACCCGAGCAAACTGGGAAGTTTAGTGGGTGCTTTGGGCCCTAAGAGGTGCCAGTAGGAGCCATTGCACTCCTTTGCCCCAATGAATGTTGTCAAGACAACCCCTTGAATGTTATCAAGACCAAACTCCCTTAAAATAAGAGGTTTTCAGAGCAGTGGCAGGATGAGGAGTAATTGTTTGAAGGGAGGAAGAGACCAGCCACCATTTTTAGAGTCCACATAACTTTCTTCTGAGATGAACAGGGAAGATCAGATTTGGCTGGTGGAGGTTGTTTGGAGCACACTGAAGCACACATCACTTCAACCAGTAACGTTTTCTTTACCACCAGTTCAGGGGTTTCTTGGGTCTATTTTTTCATGGCTCACGTTTGTGAAAGGTTTGGAAAAGTACACTTGGCCCTCAAGTCTAAAAGGAGCCAAGGAACTCCTGCCTGTGCACATGCAGGAGCACAGAGTCTGGTTCCTGCTGTCAGGAAATGGAGAGCCACACTTGTCTCTTGCCCTTAGTGTTTGGTGGGACGGATCCCCCACTCTGCACATGCATGTGCAAGGAGGAGAGAGAGACCAAGTTTGGGGTTTTTTTTGTGCTACTGATCACGTTGTGTGTTTCTGCTGGAATCAGCAGTTCCAGTGGCCCTTTTCTGATGCATAGGCAGGACCCTGTGTGTCACACTCTTGCATAAATTACCATATTATTTCAGCAACTTCCTTTAGGAGTCTACAGCCTTAGCTTGCTCCAAACTCCACAGTTTCCCCCTTGTCAGTTCTTATCCTCACAAGATATCTGGGCCCCACAAAGCACAAGCCATTCTGATTTGGAGGTGTGAAATCTTTGCTTTCAATTGGGCACAGCCCAGAACACATAAAGAGGCATAAGGAGCCGTTGGAATGAAAGCAGCTGGAAACATTTGGAGAGGGTGGGACAGGATGCCGTCGCTGGAGCCTGGCACAAGACGCTCCATCACCTGCAGGTTTTGTGTGGCAGGGTGGAAAGAAAGGGAAGCAAAGCTCCTCCTGTCTGAATTGAGAGAAGCTTTAAGAAATCAGAAGACAAATTACTTCTCATTAAAGCCTGTGTGATTTATGGCATGTCATTTGCATGCCAAAACTTTCCCAAACAAAGCTAATTAGGGAGCTGAAAGGGCCTTTCCTCCAGAAACAAGGCTTTCTACTCGAACTACTAAATAGCTGCAGTCAGATTGGATAGTTTATTACTGCATTAAGAACCTCGTCCTGACACCCGTGTCCCCGTGCCATCCAAAGCAGTGTCTGGCACAAAAGATCCACCAACACTCTTGTTGTGTAACAAGCAACTCTGGGAGAAAAGCGTGGAAAATGGAGCATTTTCCCAGCCACACATTGCTGCCTTGTCTGCCACCGCTGGATGCCACCAGCCTTTTAGCACTCTGGGAATGTGCCTTTCCAGAGGCAGGTTATCGAAAATGCATGGTACCAGTCTAACAAGCCCCAGGGATATCTGTGTGGATCAAACAGCACCTGGTCAGAAAGAAGCCACATTGTGTATTTATGTTCATCTCCCAATTCATGGTTTCTCTGGGCCTGTTCCATGGGACTCCTTTACTCAAAACACACCACTGACCTCTCCTCATTCAGTCACTGGAAAAAGGTGTTTGATCAGAAGAAGGGTAAGTTATTCAAGTTAATCCCATCCCATAGCTGTTGGGAGAAATAGTGGGAAGGTAGCAAGGCCACATGTAAATTAAATAAGAATTTCTATTGTATCACTAAAACCCCAAAACTTTTCAGAATGCAGTAAATTTAAAATAGGGGTTTTTTCATGTTATAAGACTTTCCAGGTTACGTCTGTCCTGTCCTGCAGAAGAAAGAGGCCATGGTTTGCCTTTACTCACCTGTGACACCAGGCAAGCCTTGGGAGGTTCTCCAAAAACTGGCCTGCCAAGAACCTGCAGGCATATAAGGACTGGCTCCTCAGCTGTAGGAGCCAAATTCAACATGGATAGAGATGATAAGAAGCTATTAAGTCCCACACAAACATGAGCAAATTCAAAATTTAACATACACTTGCCATATCTCTGAATATGTAGAAAACCATCAGCACAGCATCCTCCCGGTTTTATGAGGCACCGAGAGTAGCTCCTAGGGCAGGAAATTCTATAGAAAACATTCAGTTTGCCAGTTTATTGCTGTGCTCCCAGTCCATTCATTCATGAATCACCCAGCAATTCCTCCTCATATTCTCTAGTTGGTTTTGTACTTGCCAAAGTAAGCTATTGGCTGCCTAAAACGTTCATCCAAATATTTCCTTACTCATCTGAAATTGCCAGGGAGGGAAAATAAAACTGCTAAGTTACTTGACCAGAACTACCCAATGCTTTAGGTAAGCCCTTCCCTGCCTTCCCAGCAGTCTCTGGGGACACACAGGTATTGGGATTTTCGGTCTCTGAAAGTCAAAGAGCTCTCTCCTAAAATCCATGTCCAAAACAACCCATGAGCCCTTTGCCAGACAGATCAGCCCAATATCTCCTGATGACTCTGCCCAGGTATAAGACTTATTTAGTGCTGATGTCAGGGAGTTAACTCTAAAAATCACAAATCTGCCTCATTTTCACACATTAAATGTCAAGAACTCAGTCTCAAACCTTTTTTTCAAACAGATTTGGGGAACCTTTCGAGTGTCTTTGCAAACAATGTTTGTCCTTCCTCTAAAGAGGCACAAATATGCTTCAGCAGCTGGCAGGTGACTGGAGGCCATCCTTTATTGTAGGAAGGACTGTTTTAATGCCCAGAGAATGATGTTTCAGACCTCTAGAGTACCCTTGCCTCAGAAGTCTGGAGTGAGACATATTTGTCATACACAGAAAGCCAAAGTGTGTGGGTGACACAGAAAGATTCAGAGAAGTATTACTTGCTCCAAACTTGTCCTTTCTGCATCCTTTCTTTTTAGAAGCCAAAACCACGGGTGTTTTTTGCTTTGTGTCTTGGAGTTTAGCACATGTGGATACAGAGAACTTAACCACATTTAGAGATGTTCTTTTTAAAGCAGATTGTGACTCACACACTTTCCCACTCAAATAATTTCACCTCCAGTGCAAAATCCATTTTTGGAAGCCACATGTTTCCCTGGTTAAATATTGAGCCCATTTTGACCTCGTCATAGTAAATCAAAAGCTACTTTTTAATACCCTGAACTTCCCTGTAGCCTGAGCTGTTGCAACATATACAAATTGATCTCACCTGACTTGAACTGAACTTGGATATCCAGTCGACTCATCTCAGTAACCCAGGGCCAAGAAACAGACTTGGAAACAGCATTTCATCTTAATATGAGATGGAATAGATCTAGAGCCATTTGGATGTGCTTATTTTTTCCAAGACACCCTGAATGGAACATCGAGACCTTATATTGGGCACCTGTTTGGAGCTTGATGAGACTCTTCCTGCACCCTTAGTATGCACCTGTAAGGCAACATGGGAGAGTTACCTCACTGCAAGTTCACATTTTTATTGCAGCTCACCTCCTTGCATTGACAAATCTTAATATTTAACTCTGAAATCCCGCTAAGGCAAAGTTACATCTGAGATCAGGTGCAGATTTGTATCTCTAGTCATGCATCCAGCAGCTCTCATTTCAGATAACACCAGAGTGTTGTATATTTATTGTATGTATCTTTTTCTTTCAGACTGTTTGTCTTACACAGCGCTGGAAGTGTTATCAAAAAGGTGTTATGGGAAACAGAGATGCAAAATCATTGTCAGTAGCCGGGATTTTGGAAGTCCATGCTTACCTGGTGTGACAAAATACCTAAATGTCAGCTATGCATGTGGTAAGAGCAAATGCACAATCATTTTCAAGCCCTCACTTCTGCTTGCAAAGACACACACATGTCCACATATGGGCACTGAGCCTTCCTAAATATCCACTTCCCTTTACAAACAGGAAGTTTGTCACACAGCCATACAAAAAACATAAACAACCCCCTGGGCACAGTGGCACCTAACAAAGACTCTGGCATTAAGGGTGTTTTGCTATAAAAAATGCAACCGACAATAAAATATCAAGTGTGTAGTTCAATATTTTTGAGAAATACCATCAAGACACGAGTTTGTTCCACAGAGTTAACCTGCAATGGAGCTAGGAAAAATGAACTGGCATTGCCTGGCATCAGTGCAGGTAAAACAGTCCAGCATAATTGAAGCACTGTGTACAAGCCCAGTCCTGAAACCTGATTCATGTGAGTACATCTACAGCTGCTCCCTCACAGAGGGGTTTCCTTTCTCATGGAAAGGGAAGTGATAAAGTTTATGAAAAGTAAAGGCTTGAAGTTATACATCCTAAAACATACTTCAGCTCATTCCTCAGACAAGAGGGAACCGTTTTCGAGATTGTTTGTTACAGACTAATATAATTTCATAAGAGGTGAGCAGAATTCCCTAAAATACTTCAATAGGAGCAGCTCCACAGATGCAGAGTCCTTTGGCTGCATCCCTAGTGAGTAGTGGTCAAAGGGCACAGGTTACCTGAGACATGCTTTTAAGAACAGCAGTGTAGGATTGATGGCCAGGTCACCTCTACCTGAAGATCAGAGGAAAATGAGCCCCGAGAGATTTTCAGTCTCCCCAGGAATTGGTTGTCAGCTGTGAAAGGTGATGCAGTAATTCAGCTTCTTGTTACCAGAGAGATCTGGGAATCTGCCATTGCATCAATACATTATATTATTGTGCAGCTGCCTTTATAAAGGAGTCAGTGTAATTCTCTCTAATTAGCACGAGCGTAATTACAAGAAGTTGTTCCTCTTTGCACGTCTGTGTACCAGAAAAGCAGAGTGAGTTTGTTTGCACTGGAGTCATGCATTCTGCTATTTAGGGATGTTGTTTTGCAAAAACACGTGGGTAACAAATAGTGTTCTTTTGTGTTTGTTGCTGACACATTTGGAAGGGTTTTTCTTCTGCCAAATCTTACTGGGCTGTGCACTCTGAAGCAGTAGCCAATGATTTGCAGATCTGATTATTTTACAGATCATGTAATAAACACAGGAAGAATTTGGCATATTCCAGAATGACATTTTACATTCATTCTCCTTACTAGAGGATGCCTGCTAATCTGATGCTTCCAAAGATAATGCAAATAGGTCTCCCCCTGTAGTGACAGAAACTCAGCAGAGCAGAGCACTTTTGTTCTCAGGGCTGTGCCACACTTCACTGTGTTTCTATCATGGTCAGGAATGTAAAAAACCCCCATACTCCCTGCCCAGTGGTCAGCAGCTGTTGAGGGGTAGTGAGTCTGGCTGCACTTTTACATTTGCAGTTCACTCCTGACAGTAAAAACACGACAGGAGTCTGGTTTCTTGAAGTCTCAGTGCCTCCAGTGGTCTGCTCAGCATCATCCCCTGTCTGCACAAGGTGGGACCTCCTGGCTCTTGCTGAGCCTGCACCTCGGGATCAGGAATCCTCTCTCAGGAAACACGGCTCCTGCAGCCCCGTGGTGTATCCACACTCTCTGGATGCCAAAGTCCCTTTGTGGGCTGCCTTTGGCAGCCTGCAGGAGGTGACTGACTCCTACTTGACAAAATAGTGCTGGCACAAGTTGTAATACAGATGTGATTACCTGAACAAAAATTCCTACGCTGGTAGCACCTGTTCTGTTCAGTGACCTGATGCAGCCTACACCAGTCCTTGCATCTGAAAGACACCGTAATGAAAACAAGCAATGCAAGCAGCCAGGGGCTCTTTCTGTCCATGCCATTTTGAATTAAACATACCCCTACAATAAATATTTGAATGGCAAAGGGGAAAAGGGCAAGTGAAGCCCTGAGGAGCTCCCCCTGGGAGAGGAGCAGTAGGAACCTCAGTAGAGGTGAAGGAGTCCCAGGCCATGCCACAGGAGCTCTGGGTCCCACATGGCGCTGGAGATGGTGCATCCTCCCAGGATGTTGTTCACAACACAGGCACGTTGTTCAGAACAGCCAGGCCTGCAAATGCAGACTGCAAGCTGGGAACAATCCTGCTCCCTGTCTGCCCCACACATCAAGGAAAATGTTCTGCCACCAGAAAACAGCTACAAATCACCACGAGGTACAAGACAAAACACAAATGAGCTTATTTACCCATGTATCTGCTGGCCTTCCACTGCAAATAGGAGCTAAGACTCCCAAAAGGATTCCTTCATCAGGAAAGGAAACAGCTCTGACTTTGAGCCCACACAGAAAGAAGTTCTGCTCAGAAAGAAGTGCTATTTTTAGTTGTTTTCCAAATGAAAACTATGCTAAGCTGCAAACCTCAGTCTCCTCTGTTCCATTTAACTATCTCAACACTATTTCTTGGCAAATGTTTCTATGTGGGATAGAGGTGAGTGTCATATTTGAAATTTCTTCCTTTTTTAACCACCCCCCCCATCAGTCTGAAAATCAATCTGCCTTCACATAGTACAACAGGAACAGGGGCCAAGATCTGGGTGGCTGAAGGGCCCATTCATCCATTATGGAATATATGAACTCTCCATGTCTCTGCATCTGCTTGTATTTCTTTTAATTATTTGAAGACTGTGAACACTTATCAAAGGAGTACATTAATGAAATGAGAAAGATGCAGCTCATTTATTCCCATCCTCCCCAACTTCCTCAGCAACTGTCTCTGAAGCTTTGCAAATGACATCACACAAAACTTTAACATTTATCTTAGAATTACCATGAATTATGCTCATCCAAACCCAGTATCTAGATGCAACTTAGCATCTGGCTGTAGCCCAGTTTATGCTGAATTTAGAGGCCAATTTTGCCTCCATCCAGTGGTTGACATCCTTGAAGGGTTGAAAACAAGGGGCAGGTTGCCAGGGCAGGGGCAGGTTGCTGTACGGAGATGCACTGCTGTTCCTGGAGCAGGCTGCTGTGTGAATCCAGCCACAGGCCCAAAGCTGTCCTGACTTCGCAAGAACCACACAATCAATAAGGCTGGAAAAGGCCTCCAAGACTGAGTCCAGCCTTCAATACCACTGTCAGAAACCCAGTTAATAAACCCAGGGTTAGCAGTGGGATTCATAATTAACTGGGGAGAGGGTTCTTAACACTAACAGAACACTATTTGTCTTTTCTCTGCAGTTCCTAAATTTATCCTCACGGCTGTCAACCCCCTGGCCCCTGATAACAAGTCTTCTGTCAAACAGAATGATGGTATGTACCACTACAGACACAGAGTTTGGGATGAAGTAGTGGAAACCCTGCTGAAAGAGCTGCTCTTCCCATTGGAGAAAGGCTGGGAGTGGGATGAGAGCACAGTCCTGCAGTCACAGCAACGCTGCAGAAGAGTGACATGCCCAGCCTGCCCAGAGCCAGCATACTGGGAAGAGTAAAAGTGAAATTGGAGTTCTTTCAGGGTGAAGAATCTTTTACAAGTTATGCCAACACAAGCTCTTCTCAAAGGCCACAGAGTTAAGGATGAGGCTGATGTGCATCCCCAGTAACAGGAGCACATGGCATGGTTGGGCTGGGAAGGCCACTGGAGAACTGTGAAGCTTCATGAAGTAAAATTATTTCAGAGACCCCAATGGGAATAGGCACAAGGGGTTTCACTTGGCAACAGATTCTTAAATGAATTTGCCATTTTCTAGATGTTTGATATTTTCAATAATTTGTTAATTATACTTCATTTAACTTATCAACCACTGTTTGGTCTAGTATTCTGCAGCTCCTTCAGCACAGTCCTGGCCTGCCTGTGTTTTGGGTGGACTTGTTAGCTGGAAAGTTACTGGGTGAATGTCAATTTAGTAGCTTCATTGAATTTGCTTTACCTCCTCCTGTCACAGGTGTCGACCTTGATCCAAGGGAATCAAGACTTCCAAAGAAAGATGAAACTATTGTTAGCTCTAACTACTTGGCTACATTTGCATACATTAGAGGTAGGAAAATGAGGCTGAGATTGTTTGGCTCCCTAGATCGTGGCATTGTGGGAAAAGGGAAGATCAACTCCGAAGGTTACAACTAGTAATCCCATGTTTATAGTAATGATATTATTACAATATAATCACAATCTTGTGGATGGGACAATCCCAGTACAACTGATATTTAGGAATATTCCTAGCCTTGAAGGATTCAAACTCTCTGAGCAACTGCAGCCAAGATACTTCTAGATTTTCCATGAGGACTGTTGGTTGTTCAGCAGTTTTGAAAACCTGGTCCTGACCTGTGAGAGCACTGGAGACATGTGTCTTTGGAAATGTTGGGTTGCATTGCACACATATGCAGATCATCAAGGAGTAATTTAAAAAGGCAAAAAACCATCCCAAACCTAGCCTTCTCTGCTGTGAGACAAAGCAGATTTTGTGACTTAGCAATAGTAAGTGCCAAGGAAGAAAAGTGCTCCATCCTCAGCCTGGTCTGGAGATGCTGCTGAGGCCCTGCAGAGCCAGAGTCCCTCTTCTCATGCACCCTGTTTGTCAGGGCAAGGCCCGTTTTGGCAGGATGGCTGCAAAGACCAAACAAAGTGTGCAGAGCTCTGGTAGCTGGTTCACAACAGCACTGAGCTGCTCATGAAGGGTTGGGGTCATGCTGTTATTTTACAGTGTTATAACCAGACTGGATTTTTGCCCAGAAGTTCAGAGAGGCAGAGCTGGCAGGGTTGGGCTGTAGAGTGTCAGGAGGTCTGGGTACCCTATGGCTAGGGAACACTGCAGGAATGGCAGCTGGGGGTTTGGATCCAGCCTTGGCAGTTTGCAAAGTGATTAAGCCCTGGCTTTCTTGCCTGCAGATCACCTTGAAAGAGCCGCTCTCCTGTTTGTGTCCAGCATTTGTGTGGGATTAATCCTGACACTGTGTGCCTTGGTGATCTGCGTGTCGTGTCCTGGTGACATCCAGAAACTGCACAGGAAGAGGGAGCAGCTGGCGCCAGAGAGTGCCAGAGCCTACGAGAGCAGTGCACAGGAGGAGGAGGAGGAAGAGGAAGGGGAGGATTCCTCCCTTTCAAACACCCAGGATGAGACAGACAGACTTTACAGACCTTCTTACTCAGGTTATAACTCAGCAGAGGCAGCGGAACTGGCCGAACGGATTGAGCGCAGGGAGCAGATCATACAGGAAATTTGGATGAACAGTGGTCTGGATATGACACCCCCTAGAAATATTAATACATTTTATATTAATGAATAATAAATGGCTTATTTTGGATGACACTCTATCCCTATATAAAAGAATGTACCTTCTGTGAAGGAACATTTTTATCAGTGAATATAATTATTTGTAAAATAAAAATAAATATATGCAATAAAAAGAGGGTTTCATACCCTTTACTGTCTACAAATCCTTCTGTGAAAAAGACTCTACAGTTTTAACTCATGGTACAGATTACTTTTCACTGTAATTTGGGATCAACTGCCAAATGCGTGTTTAGGAATATTTTAAAAGGTGGAAGATATTTAAGCAGATGTATTCAGCCATCAGAACGGACCTGCCCAAGACGTGCTCCTGCTGCTACCAGTGCTGGCAAATCCATGAAGGACAAGCTCCAAAATGGCTGCTGCTTTCATAAATGACTCTTGATGTTGCCACACACTAAGAATACTTCACTTAAGGGAAACACTGGGTTCATTTTTCTGATCCTAAGGCAGGGTTAGAGCCAGCACTTGAACGCAGGTCATATTCTCAGGATTTTTTATCAGTTCGCAATCTTCACTTGAGAATTGTTAGACTAGTCAGATTTGGTTTCAGTTGGAGAGAAAATTAAATCAGTAATATATCTAAGCTGAAACCACAACGGCCTTCCTGTCTTAAAAATGTCTCCAATATTTTAGCTGCAGCCCCTAGGGAATTTACTGAACAAAAGAAGGAAAAATGTCACTTCCTATTGGTAATACTTCATGGGTTCATTGTGCTTCCCCACTCAGATGCTGCGTGTCCAGGTAAAGCATAGTATGAAACACTTGGAAAGAAAACAGTGACATGGCTTGTCATTTCCTACTGATACAAAGTCAAATTAAGTCTGGAAAAACTTTAAAGGGAGGAAGGGAGCTTCCTCAGATGACTAAGGCATAATCCTGTGCTCGACTGGAAAAATCTCACCAGCAATTAGCATCCTATCAGCGGAAGGAAGAGAGGCTAAGGAGATGGACGGCGGGTTGAGGTCACCCAGAGCACTGGGAAACTGCAGGAGAGGTTGGGCACAGCCCAAGAGCCTGGCTGGAATCCCGCTGGGCCACTGCTCTCCCCTTTCCAGCAGGAAATCATCACAGTCTGTGCTATGCACGATATTGAATAATAGCTTTAGATCTGGAGAAGCCCATGCCTTGGTCCTGAGGGTGGAAGAAGGCAAATTTGCCTTTGGGGAGGGCCCTGGGCCAGAGCTGGCTCCTTCCTCCTGACTCATGGGGCAGGTGCCACCCATTTCCCAGTCAGATACAAAGGGACTGATCTACATCCCAATAATTCCTCCTGCTGACAGACCGTACTAGGGAAAAAAATCTGATCCTCTTCCTTTTACTGGAGTGGGCTGGGCTCTGGCCTGCAGGGCTGAGGGCAGGGGCTCCAGGGGCCCTGGCTCTTGTAGGCTCCCCAAAACTCTGAGTCCTGGTGAAACTCCCCTCTGGATAGCCTGGGGCCCACAGGTCAAACGATCTCCAACGGAGGAAAAAGACCTTTTGTACTGAAACAGTGATTTAACTGATGACCTGATCCCCTCCTGATTTTCCTCCCTGCCTGCCACCGCACACTGGTGGGCAGACAGTAAAAAATTCCCACAGGTGCCAGAGAAGTGGCTGATTCCCAGGATGGGGCATTTCACAGCCACTGGAACCTGTTTTGAGGGAAAAAACACAGTGCAGTGCTTAATAATACATGCCTGTTTAAATGGATCTTCAAACATAGTGACAAACCCTGTCCAAACCCCAGCACCAGGAGCAACTCAGCAGGGCAGGGGAAGCAGCTTTTGCTCCATGTTGGGAGGTCAAGTTTCACTCAGGATCTGTTCCTTTGACTGAACTATTTTTATTCTGAAATTAGGTTGCTATTTTACTCGTTTTGCATAAACTTTCCAAGTCTAAGTGGGGAAAGCTGCCAGTTAGTGGTTCACCTCATTTCCAAATGTTCACTGTTCACAGCAGTCTGAGAGTAAGAATGAAGACAAACATGGAAAAACCTGATAAACAGACATTTAATTATTTGGATCTTTCTGAAACAACACCCAAAGATGCTTTCAGAAAGTATCCAGTAGACAAAACAGAGAATTAATGAGGTATGCACTTATCTGTCCCAAGCCCTGAAAAAACCAGCAGCTGAAGTGCCATGGCTGGAATCTCTCCAGGCTGAGGGCTGAGGTATCCACAGGGAGGGTGCCATGAGGCAGCAGCAGCAATGCTATGGGAAGGACACTCAGGGCTGGCTGTGGGATGGAGTTTCAGCAGTAAAATCCCTGTAATTTCCCAGAAGAGCAGCCTAAAGAGAAAATACTGCAAAGAAGAGCTTGCAAGTTGTTTGGACTATTTGGTTCGTGCCCCAAATATGGCTGTGGGGATGACACACATCTGGAAATTATATGACCCAGCATCAACATTTGGACTTACTGGAAGGCAATATGCAGTGCTGATGTGGCTGTTTAAACTCCTCGCTCCTGTCTTGAAATTAGCCTCAAGTTTGTCACCAGGAATGCTGGGTGGGGGGCAGGAAGCAATAAATGAATCCTTCTGAATCCTGAGCGAGGCAGAGAACAGAGCAATGTGGGAAAGCAAAACCGGGAAAAGGAGAAAAGGAATGAACCCAGGTGTGGAAACCATTTCCATTCATCAGGATGGTGATATGGCCACAAACCAAAGATTTTAGCAATGTTCTGCCGTGTGTCTCCTTTGAGAGAGGATGGATTTTCTCCTTGGAAGGGTATGGCTACTCTCAAACTTCCAGAAATGGGTGGTTTAAAAGAAAGACAAAATGTTTTTGCAAAGTTGCAAACCTATGCAAACAAAGTGGTGTTTCATTATCTCCTTGGATAGTTAAATACCCACAGGCTTTCCTGGGTTCCATCTTTAATCATTTTCCAGTGAGTTCGTTCAATTTCAGCCACAATAAAAGAATTCTGCAGATCCATAAACACTGTTGTGAGAACTCCAAAAACAGTCAATGCTATGGAAAGTCTGCTCAGCTAAAGAAAAAACCAGCACCAATTACAGCAGAGAACAGCAGTCAGAGGGGTGCAGATTCTGTGTTAAGTATTTCCTATGCCTGCTTTCCCCTTGCTTTCAGAGAGGAAATGACAATATTACAAGCTTCAGGACACTGATTTTCCTCTTAGGAAGTGGTAGAACAAAGCGTTCTTTTTTGCCATGTGAAATAATTCTAAAAAAATTTTAAACCAAAAAAATATTTGAGGTTTTTCAACTCAGAAATGCCAATTTTTGTTTTTGTAAAAAGTCATGTTACTGTAAAGTTGAGATTCAAGAAAAACTACCAGACACCAAACTTCCCTAAGAGTAAAAAAATCAGTGATTGAGGTAAAACCACGACGAACAGTTCACTGAATGGCATTAATTATCTTTTCTGCATCCAATCTTCAAGCTGCAAGTTCAGCAAATACTTGACTTTTAACTTGATCGGTGTTTCTTCAACCATACTAATACAGAAAATTATGGTGATTTTTTTACTTCCATCCTAAGAGATCTGGTCCTATTAAACTTGGGTTTATCCAATCTATCTGCAAATGGTGCTTATTTTGGTATACAAATTACTGTCAACTTCTATATACCAGCAAGAAAAACTAAACCTGAAGAATGAAAACGAAGCATTCCACAAGGATGTAACTAGTGTTTATACAAAAATACTTCCTTTAAACAATTATTAGGAGGTTCACTCATTTCAAAGTGACAGGTTGGAAATAGCTATGCTGAAATGCGAACAACCACATAAAAAACCTTAATTCTCCCTGGATTAGTTGGGGGAAACTGATTTCCTATAAAATAAATTATCTTCTCCAGAGCACGCCATCTAACAGTAACACAAGAATGAGGAGAGTATAAAGACCACTGAACAACACCAAACATTCCAGTGCATATTTACTAAATCTCTTATCTATGCAACAGATTGACATTTTCATACCCAAATCACAAGTTTCTAATAAAATACCAAACATCAAGAGAATTTGTCCATTTTATGCAGAGAAAAGTGCTGCTGCAGTCACAAAGATGAACATTTATTGAACATCTAAGGCCATAGAAGTGACAATTTCAGCTGCTGTCAGAAGAATCTACCACACACAACACAACTCCTTGCTGCAAACAAGAGCATCAACCAAGCAGCTTAAGAAGGGGTTTGCAGAGCTTCATCTTGGACCCCATTTGATGTCTTTTACACCGTGAAATTGCCTTTTCAGAGCATGGTTGTCTGCCCACTCTGCATTTAGAAAGGAGTCGTCGTCCTCCTCCTCCAGTTTCTGTGGCAGAGAGGGGAGGGAGGCGGTGAGGGTTGCATCCTGAGCTCTCCAAGAGCAGCCCAGCTCCCAGGCACCAAAGAACACTTACCTTCAGCTCCTCCTGCTTCCTGTAGTAGTACAGCATCATCTCTTTCTGCTCCTCATGACTGATCACAGGCTCCCGCCCTGGAGCTCCTTGTCCTTTCTGGAAGGGAAGTTGTAAATGTTGCTGATGACATCTGTGATACAAAGGAGAAGCTGCTACACAAAGACATCAAAAACCTTTCTCCAGACAACTGGATTGCTCAAATTTAATAAGGTCCCTCAGGACAGGAAAATAAATGCCGAGAAACTGTGGCTGCATTCATAGAATCACAGAATGGTTTGGGTTGGAAGGGACCTTGAAGTTTGTTTAATTCCAGCCCCTGCAGGGACAGGGACGCCTTCCACTAGCCCGGGTTGCTTCACACCCCGCCCAGTCTGGCCTTGGACACTTCCAGGGATCCAGGGGCAGCCACAGCTGCTCTGTGCCAGGGCCTCACCACCCTCACAGGGAAGTGAGGGATATTCTCTCAAGTGAGGGTTATTTTTTCATCTCTGTATTTGAATCATGCTGTCAATTTTGTGGACATCAATGGAAGATGCAAACAGGTTTGAGTATATTTTACTTAAATTTCCACTCTAAAAGACATAATAAATCTGTTTTAATGGTCACTCTAGATATCTCAGGATGGGCCCACAACTTTAGCTCCCCTACTAATACAGACATAGGATGGCATAGGATTCAGTAAAGTAGGAAAGTAAGGGAGTTAGAAACCACTACAAATAAAAGGAAATTTCTTATCCAGGCAACAGTGCTCCTGGAAGAAATGATGGACAAAACAGAAAACACCTGCTGCCAGCAACTGCAAACACACCCTGCATGGAGATGGTGGATGCTCTCGAGAACAAACAGGATCTGAGCCAGTTTAGCCAGAGAGGAAACCCTGTAGTGCTCTTGCTCTTTGAGAAAGTTCTTCAGCTAATTGAACAGACAACATTCCTGGGAGCCTACACTTCAGAGGCTTTTGAGATGCCACACCATTTCCCAGTGACCCTCAGAGGACAGAGAAAGCAAATCCAGTCTTCTAAGTGACCAACACACAAATCACCTGACTTACGTCTCAGGGATGCACTGCAGAATCCACTGCAGGTGGCGAGATTTGCCACAAAACTTTTCAGTTTGTATTTCATTTATTCTTTAAATACCTCTTTGTAGTACTTCACAAAAATACTATAGAGCAAGAAACAGCAACTACAGTATGTAAATGACAAGCTAAGGAATTCCTAAAGAAAAACTCAGAGTATAATCCTTTCAAACCTTAAAAGAGGTGTAGAGCTTTAAGATGCTCAAGCTGGAACTAATCTAATCCATTTCGTACTCCTATGGATAGTTCTCTTCCACAGAGAACAGATAACCAAGGGTGAGGAACTTCTAAAGCAATCTCCCAGCAATACTCACTTTCTGGATCTTGACAATGATAGTTGTTTTCTCATTTTTGCCTACATAGTCAGAGAGCAACTTTGTTTCTTCCAACTGCTTTCCTGCCCACCATAACTGTGCTTCCGATTCTTTTATAACTTCAGTTCCAGCCTGTGACAAAATAAACAAGGTGAAGAGTTGGGGGGTGCTGTTTCTTGTGCTTTTTTTCCAAATCAGATTTTTCTTCTGGGGAAAAAAAAAAAAATCTTTCTGGAATTCCTAACATGAAGTGTAATTTTACACTCTACTTCTACGTCTTTCTCCTCATATTCATCTATGGCGTTTTTATTTATATTCCATTCAATCTTAACCTAATATAAACACTTTGTGCAACAAATTCCCCATATTGGAGGTGAAAATAATCTTCACTGACAAGATGAAGAACAGCATGGCTCACGTTTAACCCAGGACTGCATATAATGGCAATACATTACTGCATACATGAGTTCCTGACAAGTCTTCTTTATCTTCAAACTCCATCCTGATTGGATCATGTGGAGGCAATCCCATTGGATACACAATCATCACAGCCCCTCGGAGCTGCTCCAACGCATCTTTCACCGTCTCCATATTAACACACACATTGGCCTGAACTTGTTTCTGAAACACAGACAGGGATCAGTGGCAATACAAGCAAACCTGCAGAAAGACTTTGCTTTGTGGCACTTCAGAGGTTAAGTGATGGGATATCTGAGCAGAGCTAAGAGGCTGCACTAAGATACTAGGAGGGCAAATTTCCTCATTGGAATAGTGACTTGTAGGCAGTACATTAGTGTTTGTTAATAAACCCATCTTTATACCTTTTAAGTCTGAGCCTGCTTTGCTTTCTCCTAATCCCATCTGACAGCAGAAAAAGATTCTGGTAGACACTCAAACCACTACACTAATTTTGGGAAACAGGAATTGGCAAATGTGAAGCCACTACACGGATACATCTCTCACCTTTGGCCCCTCTGTTTACCCTGCTTACATGGGGTGGGGGAGGAAACAAAAAAGGAAGATCTTCACTAAGCTGTGCAGGAGAAAACTGCCTTTGGAACACAGGACTCAAAAACAACCAGAGATGCCAGTCAAGGATGCTTTGGCTCCAAGCACTTGTGATTCATGAACATGAGCTAAGCCAGCAAAATTCAAGTGAGGGATGGAGAAGGGGCTTAGAACTTGAGAAAAAATAGAGCACATGCAAGCAGAAGTGCAAAGCTTGGCAAACTGCACAGCTCATGCAGAGATCTGTAGGAACAAGCACTTGAGATCATTCCAAACCCTGTTGCAAGGATAAAGGAGCAACATGACACGTCTGGAAGAAAACAAATACAGGTCTTCCCTATGGATTTAACAGTTTCTTAAGCACTAAGGTAAGAGAATGTTGCCTCCTTGTGGATGTGTGTGATCTGGTTAACTGGCCAGTACAACCTCAAATACACAGGCACATTTCTTCTTCTTTGTCATTATAAATGACAAAACCAAACAAACCACTTCCCAAACTATCCTTAACTCCACTCATAAATTTTATTAAATTCGTGTTTCAAACTTGTACAAAAGCTGAAGTACAACACAGAGTATCTACAGATTTGGCAATGTGAATTTGAGTGCCTGAGAGCACCGTCCCACCAGGGCAAACCTTGTGCTTGTCTTTGAAAACACACACTCAGCAGGACTAAGCATGAGTCCAAGAGCTTGTCCAGCCAAGGCCTAACCCCTGCCCCATCCCTGAAGTGTCCAAGGCCAGGCTGGACTGAGCTCTGAGCAGCCTGGTCTACTGGAAGGTGTCCCTGCCCATGGCAGTGGGGTGGGACTGGATGAGCTTTAAGGTCCCCTCCAAACCAAACCATCTGTGATCCTGTGATAATCTAAGAGATGAGAACACATTTTTCAATTAATTACACATAAAAGTCAACAGACTTCATTAGCTCCAAGAACAGCACAGAATGCAGTTAATTTTTCACCAGAAAGCACGACAAGCATTCACCCAAAGAACACATCAATAGCAAATTGCAAGGATAAAACTGAATGTGGTTTAATCATTCCACAGGGGCTCAGCTGTCAGCATTCCCTTGGAGTTTAGTATCTGATTCCTTAACCTGTTGGACCACTTGCCAAAAGTCTTAAAGAAAATCATTAACCAAAATATCAGGTTTTATTAGACTATTTACATAATTTCATGGCATTTTTCAAAAACTGTCATCCCTTGCACTGAAAAAAGTCTGATTTTATTTAAGATGCCAAACTCCACAGCACTTACTAGGAAAGTACTAGGAAAGTTCCACGCATCACTTGAGGAAACTTACCTTAGAGATTAATGCCTTGGCTTCCTCTATTGTCTTCTTTATAACTTGCTGCATTTTTTCATTTGGAGCTAAAAGTAAGAGACATATTTCATAGTCTACACTTACTTTAAAGAAACCTAGCACACATCCTGTCCAGACTCCACTGTGAGCAAATGAAACAGTATCAGATTATAAAGCAGGAGAAACCCCACTAAGCTGCAGCCTATTTACCAGACAGATGGTTCGTTCCTGTATTTCTTACTAACTTAAGAAACAAGCAGTATTTTCTCACGGGACAAACAAACTTACTTTTCCCAAAGATGTGTGACTGGTATTTGCCCCATCCCTGGAAGTGTTCCAGGTTGGAAAGGCCTTGGAGCAATGTGGTCTAGTGGAAGGTTCTCTTGCCCATGGCAGGGGAGTGGAAGTAGATGAGTTTTAAGGGCCTTTCCAACCCAAACTATTCTGTGATTCCATGATTCTCTGATCTGGAACTTCATTTAGGACAAAGGTCCTCAGTAGAAAGCAACAACCATAATCCCATACCCTCCATAACAAACCAAGGCTCCTTCCCTGCCGGACTATTGTGGACTGTACTGGCAAATATGCTTTGAAACTGGGCATAACAACTTGCAGTTTTCTGACTTTTCTAATTAAAACCTCAATCTCACAGTGAAGACAGTTTTGCAAATACACTGCACATTTGAGGTCACAGTTATCTATTTTAATTGCTATAAAAAGCCTGTCCTCAAAAACAAAAACCCAGCTAAAGCATACTCATTCCCAGTTTATGTCCCACTTGAGTGCATCATTTGATAGTACTTGGTTTGGCTTACCTATACACACTGTACAATATTCTAACTTGGTCACTATCACAAGGCTGTCCTCCCACTTACAAACACATGCTCAGTGAATCTGAGTCCCAGCCAGTGAGAAAAAGGGAAAATATTAGAAAAACAACCTGTAAATGTATCTTGGAGTCCCTGGGAAAGACCAGTTCTCAAGTGCACATTGACAAATGGGGAGAGTAAAGTAAACTGGAACAGTCAAACTTGCTCCTGGTGATTGTTCATGTGCTCAAGAGAGATACTGTTCTTTAGGCTTGTTAATCAGCATTACCCCAGATTCTAACCCAAGATGGAATTCCTGTGTGTGGAACTTATAGTTTGGCTACCCCATTCCAGAATTAAGGATTTGTTCTTCCCTGTTATATTATGGATTGTCTGTGTCTGAAGGCAAAGAAACAAGCATTGACATTTGACTCACCAAATCCATTTCTCCGCCCCATTTCATCCTTCCTGAAGACGCTTCCACCGCTTGGGACACACTTCTCTGCCCACTCATCCTTCAACTTCAGCTCTTGGATCTGCTCATCTGTCAGTCCTTGCATATTGTAAGGTAAGGAAATACCATGCTCTGCCAGTTCCTCCATCTCTTTAGAGTGTTTAGATGACAAGATTACAAGTCTCTGTTACTACAGCCCATTTACAAAAGCCTTTCACATGATGTATGGGCAGGTAAACCTTGCCCCTAGCTTTTAATTTTTAGACAGGTTAAGTACAGGGAATAAAGAATAAGGCATATAAACACACATATATAGATACGGATGGTGTAACTATGTTGCAATTTATACATTTTTCCACAGCCCTAAAACAACATAAATTACACTGGCAGGGATGCAAACCCTCACGGTACTTAGTGGCCATAAGCTGTTTCTTTTTGGTATTTCCCTGGTTAGATTTTTTAAATTTCAGAGCATCATCAATATGGCCTCAGCCGCCTCACAAACACTGTGGCTGCACCCCCAGGCCAGGCTCATCTGGCAGGAATCTCTGCTCTGACAGCCCCATGGTGGGGTGGAAGTGTTTTCTAAAGCTGCCTCAGAAGTGAACTCTGCACTAATTCAGACACGTCACTGACTGCATTGCATGGCAGGGGATGCTGGTGGTGGCCACTATAACCTCACACACATGTTGGGGCACTGCTGGTCCTTCACAGTGCCCCGAAGGAGGACTTTGGACAAGGGCCTAGAGTAACGAGACAAGGGAGAACGTCTTCAACCTGCCTGAGAGCAGGGTGAGATGGGATACTGAGGAGAAATGCCTCCCAGTGAGGGTGGTGGGGCCCTGGCACAGGGTGCCCAGAGCAGCTGTGGCTGCCCCTGGATCCCTGGCAGTGCCCAAGGCCAGGTTGGACACTGGGGCTGGGAGCACCCTGGGACAGTGGGAGGTGTCCCTTCCCAAGGCAGAGGGTGGCACTGCGTGAGCTTTAAGGTCCCTACAAACCCAGCTATTCCGCGATTCCCCGATTCAAGCAGCCACTGTGCAGCGCCCTCACTAGAGCACCCAAGGCAGGAATTCTCGCGCGGTTGCGCGTCACGGCCCCGTTAAGAGCGGAGGCGGCGCGTTGCCGCTGCCCGGGCGGGTCCTGGGGCCCGATCCCGCCCCCCGCGGTCCCAAGCGGTACCTGAGCACAGGCGCTGCACCTTCAGCCGCCCGTTGTGGATGCGGGCGGCGAGCGGCGCCAGCTCGGCCAGGCGGACGCTGCCCGGCGCCTCCAGCAGAAATTGGCTCTCGGCGCCGCGCTTGACGTGCAGCCGCACCATGGCCCGGCCGGGGCGGCCCCTCAGCAACGGGGCCGAGTCCCTGGATACCGGAGGCAGGGAGGGAGCGCGGGGACCGCCGGCGCCCGGCGCTTCGGGAGGCCCTGAGAGCGCGGCGGAGCCGCTGCCGCCCCCGCCGGTAACACCGGGATCCGATCCTTCGGGATCCGATCCTTCGGGATCCGCCGGGACGCTCCGGGCCCGCCGCAACGGCGCCTCCGCCGGCCTCGCGACCGCTTCCACTTCCGGCCGGCGCGTGAGGGCTCGGGAGCCCTTAAAGGGCCCGCGCGCCCCGCCCGCAGCTGGCAACGGCAGAGCGTCGATTGCAGTTGAGGAGTTTAATAAACGTTTAAATTAATTGTTTTAATTATTCATCACCTACATGTATACAAATTATAAATAGTGGACTATTCTTAAGTTACTCTCAGCCAGTATTTGGCAAAGCTGTTATAAGCTATTTTTGTGGGGACAGCTCCAGAGAAGTCCTGAAACATTTCAGTTCTGATAAACTAACTCTGGTATGTCCAATGAATGAAGCTCTGGAGAGAAAGAGAGATTAGTGAGGCTGGACATCTAGAATGCAGAATTTATAGATCACAAGGACACCCTGCAGAAACTACCAGATAAAAACTCAGTATATGCACTGGAAATTCCCTACTAAAGGGAAAGACATAAAAAGACGAAAAATATGGACTAATTAGCATAAGAAGTGAGAAATCAATAACCAGTAATTGACACAAAACTAATTAATGAAAGATAATGACGTAATTTAGAATCAATGAACGTTAATAAAAATGTATAAATAAGTGATAAAGTTCTGTGTCTGTGTGGAGGCTGGAATTTTGTCACCCACACAACTCCTGGTTAAGAATAAACTAACGCCTGACTTGCTGGCACTAAAAAGATGGTTGTAGAGGGTTTTATTTATCCTGACAGTTTAGGAGGATTTGGTAACACGGGGGCACAGACAGCATGACCACCCAGACCATAAGAGTGGGAATATGTCACACATACCTGGGTGTCCCAGGGGACACAACCATGGGCAGGTGAGCAGGAACACCGGGACAGGGAACACCAAGAGTCCAGGGACACATGGGGAGTGGGTCTCACCTCCATCCTCAGTGTTTTCAGAGCATCTGATGCTGCTCATTGCTCCCACTAACACATGGCAGGGCCTTACTACAGCTCATACCTACATATACACACACACACACACATACAGACACAAATTTTGGAGCATTCCTTGTGGTCCCCCACAGCCCCGTGAAGTGCAGAGGTGCCATACACCAGGTACAGTTCAGACAGATTGTTTTTAATCACTGCAATTAAATATTTGACAACATATTTATCACCTGACTCCCACTAGCAAAAGTTCCCACCTGAATTTGGTTTGCTAACGTAAGAATATACCAAAACATCAACCACACAGATGTTTGCAGCAACAGCATAAAACAAGGTAACTCACACACTGAAGCACAAGTAGTACCACTGCTGTTCCAAATGTACAACTTGAATGACCTGAACGGAAAAAAGCGCAATAGAAAACTCACGATCACTCCTCTAGGCGGCTGCAGCTCGTGGCTAACCAGGGGCTGTCCGAAGGAATGGTGGATTATTTCATGGATCATGTTGTGAGAGCATCTGAGGATTTCAAAAGCTTGCTGCCCTGGGATATTTCACTACTCTAAATACAATCCAAGCGTGTTGTTTCACCCCCTGGCTGGCAGACTACACAGTCTGCAGCTGGTAAATACTGCTTTGTATCGCAAAGGCCAAGGGGACTTTTTTCCAGAGGTTGAGGAAAAGTTTGCTGTATCAGCTGTTTCCAATTTGTGGAAAAAAAAGAAGTATAGTTAAAATAGTAATGAATAAATGGATGATATGGAACGATCATTCTGAATTAGTGCTAGTGAGTGTATATCACAATAGGATTTAGTAACTGAAATGTACTGACACAGGAGATTAATTGAATATACTAATATGCGAAGTTCTGTTTCTATTTTGAAAGTAAACTATTTTTGTTGTGCCTCAAATTCAAATATAAGCCTTACAAATATCCATAGCCTCTGTTATAAATTAAACAGCTTCTAAACAATACTTGTCAACATTCAAATCTCGATAAACTTTGGCAGCTCTTTGGTAAATACTTATAAATATCAACTACCAAAACAGTTAAAAGGGAGGGGGGAGGCTACCAGCAGGGAGCCTCTTCTTGTGAAATTCCACAAAGGAGAACAGAAATGAAAGAGCTCCCTAAGCAAAATCTGTGTCCAGGATCGATAGGTTTTAGTGAGACAGTAGCTCACCCTTCTTCTCTTTTTGTCTATTCAAATACTATTACATCAAGATTTTAATAAACTTCAGACCATTTTTTGTGCTCTACCATATATACACATTCAAAATTTATACATAAGCAGAAGTGGCTGTTTATGAGCAGAGTTAAGTTTCAGTGCATTTAACAATTAATTATTGCACACAGAATAATCTCAAATGCCCAATTATTCTACTGGATAAATGCAGCAACAGATATAACCTTTTGTATCTCTGACCATCTATCTGTCTGTAAAATCATGAGTTGGTGACCCCTTGGGTGCCAGGGAGGGGAAAGGATCTGCAGGGGATCTGTTGCTGGTCGCTCTGGATGGCACAGGGGGTGCGGGTGGTTTTCTTGCTGGCATCGTACAGAAGCAATCAGTAGAACTTTTATTCCAGTCACCATCAAAGTTAAAGTCTGAATAAAGGAAAGTCTTTTGTTCAGTTCCCAGCAAACCTGGGCATCCAGCTGATTTCCCGGAGCCGAGGTGATTAAAATCCGGAACGCTCGCAGATGGCTTTAGCTTTGTGGTAAAGTTCTCGTCTTCGTCAAACGTCACCCACCCTTTGGGCTGCACCTTTTCTACCTTGAGAGATTTACTTTGCAAGCAAAACATATTTTCAGCTGCATCCACAGGAAATATAGGCTTGCTTGTGTTACAGCTGGGATGGGGCAGAGGAGGGAATGTGTGGGAAGCAGCAGGTCCTGCCAGTACCTGTGAGGTTATCCCGGACTCCCGCATTTCCGTCCTAAATGGGTTCCCAGCATTAGAAGTTCTTTCAGTGAATGGATTTGAGCAGTTCAGCCCAGTAATAAATGGATTTAGAGAGCTGTGCTGATGTTCCTGTGATGAGTGAAAGGCTGGAAAAGGAGGCATTGCTGGCATGCAATTTACGGTATTCAAACTATCCGCGTTTCTTTGCCTTGCTGAAGGCCACGGTATCAACTCCTTTTGGTTTAAGGTTGGAGCAGGTGATGTTCGGACAGACGTCTGCATCTTGGACACGAGCAGCTGAAATGACAGGTCTTCAAAAGGGTCACTGCTGAGCTGGGGTTCAGGGTTAGTGCTGTACATCCCGTTGGGATTCAGCTGCAAAGGAAACAACGTGCTCAGGAATCATGCAGCTGGTTCCAGATTATTCCTACTGCCCCCTTCTCACTCCTCAGCTGAAGCTTTAACCCAGTTTTGTTTTAGGGTTGGAATGCAAACAACAGCCTGAACCCCCTGCCTAACAAAAAGCCTGTAAGCTGTTAACCACCACTCCGCCCTCCTCGGTGGTTGATGAAGCTGGAACCTGCTTCCTGCAGGTCCCAATCCCAGCAAAAAACACTAAGTCAACTTTGGAAAAGAAAATCTTCAGGAAATGCTACTGTATTCTAAGCAAGGGGTAGCCCAGCACAACTATGAAATGAAAAGCTCCAAGTTACATTGGGAGTTTATCGTAGTGACGTTACAAGCAGCATTAAAGCACAACAATGAAAGGAAACATTAGTGTTATTAGTATATGCAGCCAGACATTTCTATGTAGACAAGCATCTCCAGTACTTCTTGGCATGGGAATGGACAATCACTGGTTTCGTAATTAAAAGAACAAGTTATCCTTGGATAAGACAGTTTTCTCCACGGAATTTCTCAGCTTTTCAAACGAAAATATTCCTGCTTCTATACACTGCTTCAAACGACAATGCAACTTTTTACTTGCACAAACTGTCCAAAAAGGTGGATTATCTACTTTGTTCAGTATGCACACTGACAGAACAGAGTTTGGAGCTTCTCCTTATCAAATGAATTAAGCTTAAGTTAGAACAGCTTCTAAGAATTCAAATGTCACAAAAATATTTTGTGGTTTTAACAGATAAACTTAATATACCCAAACAGTTGAATTGACTGTCTGTAGCTGAAGTTTTTTGCAGAATAATATTAGAACAAAGCAACTGAGTGACTTAGGGGAAAATGTGAAAAATTGAACTGTAGAAAAAATAGAAATCAAATGCAGCTTGGCACCGGCTGCTTAAGTCCTGTGGTCATTTAAAAAGCACAAGATCCCAAAGAAACTATGAATCCAAATTGCTCCTTGCCCTAAGTAAAAATTTGCCTTGAGTAATTCTGGAACCAAATGTTTCTAAAATTGCAACAAATTGCAGATTGTTTTACTTTGGGTCACAGTAAGTTCTCTGTTCCTTGAGAAATGTGATATATGGGGTTTATTTTGAAAACAATTTGACAGTGCAAGAGCATCAAGATTTATTTGCGTTAAAGAGAACATTTATTACCCACACTGATCTTTTTTTCCCCCAGACAGACCAAGATCAGGAGGTTCAGCAGTGACTAAGCAACACAGGTGAGGGTCCAATTGTTTCATAAAAGATGATGGACATAAAAGAGTTGCTCTGGCCCTAATAAATGCAGTCTCATTTTTAAATGCACTATGAAAGAAAAAAGCAAACTATGGTATGACAGTCAATCCATGAATGCAGACAGGTGGTTTTTAACGGGGATGGGACTGCAGATGTATGAAAACAACATTCATACATCTTTTCTGCTTGAATAGATGGAGACCACATACAAGATTGGTAAATAGTCAGATACCTGTTACCCTGACGGTTGCTCCTGCTTGTGAAAGAGAAACAGACATCAAAGGAAAGAAAATTAGGAAGAAAATCCAAGTAACAAAGCAACCTCACACTGAAAATACTTTTAGAAGTTTTCACAAAGCTGTTTTTTGAGCTATGAATACAAACCACATATTTACTACACACTACACTAAATTTTCAATTTCTGTTTTCTTCTATTGTAAGCTCAACCATTAAGAGTCATAAAAAAACCAGCTCAAGTCCAGTCTAATGATATTTTCATACAGACACTCATTGTGCAGCTGATTGTGCTGCTTTTTGGAGATGAAAAATAAGAAAGAATTTTGTAAGAATCTGAGCAGGGATGGTCTAATTCTAGTCACCTATTAACATGAAAAGCCCCATGGCTCTCATTCTGGGAACTGTGTTGGTATTTTCCCTCACCTACAGTAACAGTTTTGCAAGCTGAAAAAACCCATAATGCCTCTCATTCTGTGGAGCTCTAGAATCTCCTTTCCTTACAATAAAAAAGATCTATTTACAATAACTAATTCTCTTTTTCAATGTATGGGTTGTATAGAGTCCTGAATATTCACACTGCACAAGCAATTATTTTTATAAGGAGAGATTTAGTTTCTTCAATATCACAATCAAGATTTGCGTAGAAGAATGGGCTTGGGATTCACTTCCTCTCAAAAGACTTGGTATTTCTTTAAAGACCTTGCCTCAGAAAACTGTTTTTCCTTCTAAGTTTCCAAAATGAAAAGCAGTTCACAGGCAAAGAAAGAGGTTCAGGAGAAAGAAAGGAAAAGCATTTAAAGATTTTTTTTTCAATTTGAATTCAAAAATCAGCTCACTGAGGACTGAATTTGGCTGCTTCACTGTGGTACAAAATAGGCATGAACTATTGTAGCAAGAAAGGGCTTCAGGTACAGGCATAAGGAAAAACCTGAGCAGCACTGAAAACCTGCTTCTGCATTTTTAAGCAATAGTAAGAAACTGTGGCTTTTCCTAGAAAAAAGTTGTTTGTTTGGGGTTTTTTTAATCATTACAGTCTAAATGGTGCCAGAGAACAGAATGTTAATGTTACTCTACGAAATTTTCACATTATGAGGATAGGTTTCTGTATTTTAACTGACATGGGAGAATGGGGAGAATTCTATTTCTCTAAAGTATTTATTAATATATTGGTTTAATTTATTAACTTATTTATCAGTATCATCTCCCTTCAATGAATGATCACCAACATAAAGCATCACATCATGCAATAACTATTTAAAACCTGTGCTAGTTACTTACTATACAGCTTGTCATGAACATATCATCATAAAATTAAATTCTTAGGTTGAGTGTTTTTCCATACAAAGTTGCCAAATGACAACATAATTTTAAGAATGAGCTGTCCATAAGCTGTAAGGCCATCGTGAGAAACCCTGAATTCAATGTTTAGTATTTAAGATGTTAGTTATTCATGGACAATCCAGAAGCAATTATTACTCTCCTAGAGCCCCATGACCATTGAATCCAATCTTTGGACCCTTATTTCTGTTTCTGTGCTCGCTTTCAGGGTTCCTCACCAGTCTGCAGCATCCAGTACAAGCTGTGTTAATTTACAGAGTGAAAGAAGGTGTCTACAATGGGTATTTTTACTTACTTGCTGCTGGGAGGGAGCAGGTTCAGAAGGCAAACTGTGAGATGAGCGGCTACGAGGTGGCGGCTGCGGGGGCTCCAGGCTCTGCGGGGCACCTGCCTGAGATGGATGCGGTGCCACAGGGATCAGGGGCTCCTGCATCCTCAGCACAGGAGTGCTGGGCTGAGCAGGTGCAGCAGCCTGAGGCTTCAGGGGTTCAGGAAGCAGCGGTGAGCCTGCAAGGACATTTGCAGTAATTTGCATGGTAAGGAATTGTAACAAGTCTTAAGGATGGCAGGATGGGGAAGCACCGGAGAGAACTGTAGAGAAGGGGCTGTGAGAACAGCAGGTGTTCATGGCTACGGGACTGGAAACCACCAAAAACTCAGCAGACCTCCACTGAAAATTGTTACTTCAGTTTAAGTTGACAGAAGGCAGGGTTAGATGGGAGATCAGCAGGGTGGGCAGGCCCTGGCACAGGGTGCCCAGAGCAGCTGGGACTGCCCCTGGATCCCTGGCAGCGCCCAAGGCCAGGCTGGACGGGGCTTAGAGCAACCTGGGATAGTGGAAGGTGGCCCTGCCCACAGCTAGGAGCTTGGAATTAAATCATCTTCAAGGTCCCTTCCAACAGAAACCATGCTGTGGTTTGACATAAAACACAGAACCAGAAGCCATGTCACTCCAAAGTGTACTTCAGTTGTACTGAAAAGTATTTTGGAAATCACTATTATAAAATGTATATTTTTATATGTATAAAGATAAAGGGGTTTTTTAAATTGTAAGTTTAGGAAGTTGCTTTGAGAGTAAAACATAAATGCTACTCCAAATCTTATGATTACAGAACTACCAGTGCACAGAGTGTCTGGTGATCAATAGCCAGAACAGGACACACCAGCGTGCTCAGACCAAACACTGCAATCTTCGCACAGTTTCTCTGACACCATGAAATCTATGGGTCAAGATCTCACGTGATCTTGAGATCAGCATCTAGAAAGGGTCTGCAATACTTTTGGATGCTTAACACAAACTGCCAAACGCTATTACATCCAAGAATCTTCATTTCTACTGAACAGTGGAGACATCTGCTGAAAACAAAGCATAGACTGTGGAGTAACATTTATATTTAACTTCTAAAGGAAACTTACCCCTTGGTGGTTCAGCTGGTTTGGTCTGAGTTTCAGGTGCTGGTCTTGCCCCCGAGGGACGGACATGGCTTTGTGGGGCACTGATAACTCCAGCTCGAGGAGGAACAGTCTGACAGGGAAGTTGGTAAAAAGAAAGTATTTTAGTTCAACTTTGGAGCTGTAGCCATCTACTGCAAAATGACTCAGGATAATTAGGGTTCTGTGAAAAAGAAATTCTTTGATAACAGCCGCTGAACTGTTTTTTTATGCACTTGCAAGAACAAAAAACACATTTTCAAAACATGATGATGGTTCAATTCAAAGCAAAGGATTTTTACAATGGTTTTCAACTTTATGTATTTACCTGAGCAATGATTCTAGAAACAGTTACTATTTTGCTAGTATTAATAAGATAATTTACCTAAGTCTGTGAATTGTAAGCAACAAAACCAACAAGAGCAACTGCTTTATTTGGAGGTCTCCTGCTTCTCAACAAACAGTACTAACAAAACACACATTCTGCCTCATCTGAAGGCTGAAGTCTTCCTGAAGTTGATGGGATTAGAAGTTAATATGCTGAGAATATAAATTTAAAAGTCTACATCAGTATTTAAAGAGACATAGGAAACTATTCCAGATTACAGTTAAAGTAAATGACAAACACCATACTGAAAGCTGAATAAAAGACCCTGGGAGAAAAATGCCAGAGATCAAGGGAAAAAGGATTGTGAGACAAGATAGTTTGTAAGATTTGTTTCCTGTAAAATGTTGTGTACCAGTGGACATTCTATAAACGGTTTCCAGAGCAAACTCTATTGCACAACTGTACACAAAAGTTAATTAGAAACAAGCAAAGAAACTTCACCACTATAAAAAAGTATCATTCTTGATCTTAGTTCCACTAGATATATGTCCCTGACTTGGTATATCACGTGTTTCCTCATGTTTGGCTGAGTCCATTCACCAACTTTCAGCCACCTGACCTTATAAAATGCTGTCTGAGATTGCCAAGATTTTGTTATTTCTTCCAATATTCTGATAGTTGGCAGGAGAATGATTGGATTATACACCAAAATGCATTTTAAAAAACCAAAAATACATCAAAAACAAACAGAAAAGAAAGAGAAAGAAAGTGTAAACCAGCCCTCAGGATCCTTCAGTGGGAAGCAGCGCCCACTGTAGCTACTGTCCCTGGTCCTGAAATCCAAAAATCACCCAAGACAAACACAAGAAACATTCCCAGAATCATAGAGTAGTTTGAGTGGGGAGGGACCTTAAAACCCATCCAGTTCCATCCATGGTCAGGGACACCTTCTACCATCCCAGGGTGCTCCAAGCCCTGACCAGTCTGGCCTCGGGCACTGCCAGGGATCCAGGAGCAGCCCCAGCTGCTCTGGGCACCCTGTGCCAGGGCCTGCCCACCCTCACTGGAAAGAATTCCTTGCTGGTATCCCATCCAACCCTGCCCCCTGGCAGTCTGAAGCCATTCCCACTCGGCCTGGCACTCCAGACCCTGGGAAATAGTCCTTGTTTCTCCATCTTTCTTGTAGCTCCCCTCAAGTCCTGGAATGTTAGACAGGAAATCCAAACAAGGGTTGAGCTAAGGCATCTTAGGAGATTTTTTTTTCAGGCCTTCTGCTACGTTTGGGTTTTGGAGCCTTTTTTATTTGTTTTGTTTTTTTCTGTTTTGATAATATGGACAAAAAAAAGTTGCTCTTATGCCAGTTCCAAGACACTGGTGAAGTCTCTTCTGTACATCAGATTTTCTTCTGATTTAGAAATGGCAAATCCTGTGCTATCTCCAGATTATGAGGAGAAAAAAAAAAAAGCACATAGTGAAAAATGAATACATTCCTCCCTATATAAAGCAGTTTTTCTTTATCCATATTTTAGAAGAGGCCATTTTACATTTCCAGGAAAACAAAAAAAGAGCGAAGATCGTGAACGGTTCACTGTGAGACTCATTTCTTTGAGAAAAATGAATCAGTGAAACTTATTTCAATGGAGACTTTCAACAGCAGTTTCCAGCAGTTCCAATACTGGAATATGCTGCAAAGTCAAAGAATTATCAACAGACAATCCCATTACTCAGTAATTCTTTAACAAGACCTGCAGCTATTAAAACACTTTCCTCTTCCCTCCTGCAAGGCTCCTATGTGCTACTGTTAAGGAAAATTAGGCAGATACATTTTAGCTCTTGATTTCCTGTGTGGAGTGAAGCATTTGAATGCCCATAAATCCCTTCATTCCCTTCTTTCAGTTCAGTTCCACAAATAAAGGAATGAAACACTACTAATATTTGCTGAAACAGTAAAGTGTTTCATTTTTACATGAAGACCTTGATGAAAATTAGTCTTTAAAACAAGCTACAAAACTCCTCGACACATCAAGTAATCACAAGATGTCAATTGCTTATGTAACTCATTAATGGCCTGTAAGCAATTAACTGCCATCACGATTTATGTGCCAGTACAGAAGACAAAGTATTTTATCCCACCAAGTCAGTAAGGACATACAATACAAAGAGTAACTTTGCAGTTATTTGAAAGGAGATGTAAAATGTGTATTTGTGAGCCTATTATGTGATTGCAGAATATGACACAATCAAGTCCCATCCAGTGTGTATACATGTGGTGGTTTCCCCTCCCCGCTCCTGTAGTACTTTTAGTCACTAGACAAGAATTGTTGAGATAATTAACTCATAGAAACTGTAAACTGACCAGTCAACTATACAGATTTCTTACATCTGTTATGACTAAGAGAAACCTTGATGTAATAAAGAGCAGACGCTTAGCAGGAAAATGATCTTAAAAAAATACTTACCGGTCTCGTTGTGCCCGCTGAATGTGGAGGCTGATTACGAACTGTAACAGATAGTAGAGATTACTGACTCAGCACTTATTTCAAAATCAACTTCTGTCTGTATTATAATTAGTACAAAGCATGTATCTATTACCTAAGTTATCTTTTCTTTGTGTTCCAGGGCTTTTTTGTGCTTTGAAGCGTGCAAAAAAAAGTTACATTATCTATGTTAGATAAGACACAAATGGGTATTAGATGGAGATGTTACATTACTACTATTGAGAACGGAAGTAAGGAGATACCAGTGATTTTTCCAAATACATATCCACCAGCTCTCACTAACACACTCCTATCCTATGGCACACATGAAGTAATTTGACCCTTTTTATAAAAAATTATTTAAATCACATCCTATTTGTTGCAAGCTGAAGACGCCCACTAGTACAGGTACCCTGTGTTTTCAATAATGTTGGAAGCTGTTTTGTTTTGTGGTACATTCTGTAGGTGTTCTACCAGCAGTGGGTAAAACAAAGAGAACTGATCTAACAGTTCCTGACCCCACTCTCTGTGCCCATGGGATAAATCTGTCAGAGCACCAGCTTCACCTTGGCCACACTGATGACAACCTCAGATGCAACATTCAAACTGGCTAGTGCAAGAGATGAAAAAATGACCTTTAGCTCAGACAAGTGCACAATTTCTACCAGGCAGGGAGGTTTAGGATTCTGGCTTGAGTTTCTGCTGCTTATTTCCCAGGAAGGCAAAGTCACCATGTCAGTGACAGTAAGTGGAAGGACCTTTGTGGTGCATCAGAGTTTATCAAATCAGCTTTCAGCTATCAGAAACAGCCAGAATGGGTTTCTGGGTACTGTTCTCAGTGAAGCGGCTCCCACCCTGAGCAACCTGGTGCCAATTTACCCTCCTTGGAGCAGGAAGCTGCAGTAGATAACCACCAAAGGTGTCTTCCAACCACAAACATTCTACGCATAGAGCGATTTTGCCAATTTATAAAAATGAACCAGCAATGCAGTCAAAATTGATTGTAAATACAGGAGGAAACCCTGCCAGTGACTCTACTGGGACCTGTATTGCTATTTGCTGTGAAGGACACACTCCTGAGGGACAAGGAAGAAACCCAAGCCCATGACCCTTCTGGCATGGCTAAAGCAGGACCCATCCAGCAGTAGCCCCTTGTACTCCAACCAGAAGGGTGCAAGATAAATGCTCCCCATAACTGTGTGTTACACACAGCTGGCTATCAGAATCAAAATAGTTACACATTGTGCTCTTTAGAAAGAGACAAAATATTATAGACCAAATTGTTTCAATGGAAGTTTCTCTCCCCAGAATATATGAACATATGTAATTCTTTATGAAAAGTCAGACTCCCAGGACTCCTGATTTAGTTACAGGAAAATGGTCTCTCCAATGACCAGTCAGCTACAGCTTCCTCTGAGGGCCAGCCTTCAAAGCATTCTTGATTAGGGCATTTTAAGTTTTCACTTCACTTTTCATAAATGCCTTCAGCAACAATTCTCACCACCACTGAAAACCAGGAAGCAACCTGGGCTGGGTGAAAGCTGTGCTAAATAAAAGAAAGAAACTACGTGATAAATACCTTCATGAAACCACCTTTAGTTTCACGAGGGCAATAATATTACTCAGATGTTAAATTAGAAATCCATTTCTAGAACACAAAAATTGTTATGTTACCTTCCACTTCTCTCCTAGCTACCCCAGGACTGGGAGGAGCTCCAAGACCTTTTCAGAGAAAGAAGAGAAGCTGTACATTGTGTAAGAAAAGCAGAAGACTGAGAAAGAAAAACCAGAAAGAACACTGCCACAAGACAGCTTTACACAATTTAACTCTGGTCTAGATAGATTACAGTCACCTGTAGGAAATAACTGTTTGTAGCAGCATGGGGAACCAGATTGGTGTGAATCACAAATCATCAAGTACAATCATGTTTTATAACATCTATTATTTTAACTTTACATTACAGTTGAAAGAGAATTTCATTCCTTCAGAATGCTCACTCTGCACAAACTTTTGGCTGTCCAGTGATCTGACATGCTGGTCTTGAACCTCTCATGAAGCAGAGCACAGACCTGTACTCAAACACTGGGGAGCAAACAAACAAATGAAATGAGCACTGACACCCTGCTGCATTAAGCCTGATCTCTGCCATTCACAGCACTGAATAATCTGTTTCTGCTACGGTACAGCTGAGTAAGAAATTCGAGGACAGCAATGCTTCCCACTTTCTGTAATGTTGTATCCTGAAGAACTGTATCACTATTTGCCTCCATGCAGCATTGTGCACTTGGCACAGCTGTACCAATTGGTTTAACAGTTCAGATGGAGTGAAAGAAGATGTTCAACCATGCTGAATTATTTTATTTCTGCAATATCATCAAGCATATACTGGGTTCCTAAAACTGTATAGCAAAAACATGGCAGGACATAGACATGATGGAAATACTGAAGGCATCCCTTAGCTATGACACAGCCTCTTGTTCTCTCACCATGTGCCCACAATCTGCCCAGGAGCTCTCTGTGATCCCTGAGTTCTGTCACAGAGTGGGCAGAGTGGAGGCTGCACATGAGGCAGAAATGGGACTGTCTCCAGAGATGTCAGTTCTCTGCTTTGCCTGAGCATCTGTTCCAAAGATGCTAAATCCTAGCATGTGTTATCTGTTGTGGCTGAGATCCAGGCTCTTCCAATTCCCACCACAAGTTTCTGACTGTGAATGACTCTGTGAGAGGAGCAGCAGTGAAGCTGTGCAGGAGCAGGGCACTGCCCTGTAGCATTCCTCTGCTCTTGTTTTATGCAAGAGGACAACTAAAGGCAGCTCCTTTCAGCAGAAGGGAGACACAGGCACACGCTGCTGCGTCAGTGCACCTCACAGAGAGAGCAACACCTCTGGGCATGAGGACTGGGCAAGTTAAAAAATATTCACTACATGGGAGAGAAACAGCACAGAGGGCAAACACCTGAGATTTCATTTACTCATAATACTCTTCAATAGTGAGAAAGCAAAATTATCGTGCTGTGATAATGCTATCAACAAAGGGCAGCATAGCAATGTTTTCATCTTACAGACCATGAAAAACAGTTTAAACCAAAGATAAAAGCCTTGGCTGCAACAACCAGGAAAACTGACTACTAGTATGAAAGGAAAAAACCCCACAAATGTTATTTATTAACTTCAACTGACAATTAGCAGCCTTTATCGTTTTTAATGTTGTCTAAAAATTTAATCTGTAATATATTAAAAAAATATTGGGTAAACAGAGTGCAACATTTTAATTTTTAACTATAAACAACTGGAGCTTATAGAATTCTCAGTGAAATTTTTTGTGTATTAGCATACAGAAGCATACACTTTGTAAAGCCCTGCAATGAGTGCAGAGCCTTGTTCACCTGAATTCTCAGTTACTTCTGATATAAAGTATGACCAAACAGAAACATTTAGATGCCCAAATCCTCCTCTCTTCCTCAAAGCATACTGAGCCATTAGAAAAAATGCCATGGGCACTGAAGTGACTGAAGCACTTTGGGGGAAAAAAGGTCAAAACACATGAGGAAAAAAAAAATTAAAAGGCACATTTTAAAGACTTGATCAATATCCCTTTGCATGTGCTATGGAAGTCTAAACCCTAAGTTTGATCCACTTAGACACTATATAGGGATATTTCCACAGAGCTTTAGGAGCCTTCCTCCTAGGGAAAAGAAATAGCTGCCCTTTCCCCACTGAAGTAACCCATAAGGACATTTATTTTGGTTCCAACCCTGTGCTAAATTGCTTGGAGCTTAGCTCAGTGAAAAGCAAAGTCTTTACGCTTATACATGTATACCATGAGTGGAAAATGGAGAGCAGAAAAAAAGTGAAGAGCTTTAGGCTGGAATAATATATGAAAAAATACACTACAGTCTCAAATGATTGCATAAAAAGCAAGTTTTATGCAAGTCACAACTCTATGGAAAGCTATGTTGGGAAAGAGGACAAAAGAAGACAACTGACTAGTCTTTGCACAATTGAGACAAACTAAGCAAACAGGATTGTGTCAGTGCACAGAAAACAGCACAGAACTGAAGAGAAATGAATTAAATCTCACCTGTGTTGATTGTAGTCTGTCACCTGCTTCCTAAAGCACGTATTTCTGCATTTTAACTCTTTTGAAATACTACACATTGGGCATAAAAACTTCCTTGTCTCACCAGTATCTAGGAGCCAAGCACATTTTTGCCTGACACCCAAGTTAGCCGATAGTTACAGACTATGTAAAATAATTTATGTATTTTCTGAGATTACTCAAAACTTTTCAAGAATTTTGTCAAAAACCCGTCTTTTCTACCAACTGAGGGGCAGCGCCTGGAAGTGCCACTAACAATTCTCACTCTCTCTCATGTATTCATGAGCTGATTTAAGTCCAAGCAGGACAGCAAAGTGTGTGACAGGGAAAGACAAAGACTACTTTGAAGAAGCACTGCACAGAAAAGTTAGCTGGATGTATTCACCCAGGACAAAGTAATAAAAACTTGGAACAACCCTCATCTCTGACTTTAAAGCACCAACTTCTGGAGAAATGCCATTTCACCAGAAAGTCAAAGGTAGTTCAGAGGTGGAAGAAAGAAATGACAGTGACATCCATGAATTACCCAGTCCTATAACCTTGAGAATTGCCCATTTTTATACCTTTGGAAATCATCATGTTAAGTATTGTCACAACAGATCCCCACGGCAGTTTTGCTATACAGTCATACTCAAAAACAATGAAAATCATTACCTCCAAATTCTTTTCTAGCAGGTGCAGGACTCCTACCGCCTGACAGTATTTAAGAAATGAATGCAGCAATAATGAAAAATACCAGTATAGTAGGAGGGAAGAAAAAGAATGAGAAAGTTAAAAATCACAAGGGTCAGTTTGTTATTAACTATGTTGCCCAAATGCTTCTGAACATCCAGTTTCTCTTAGTGCTCAATTGTTCATATTGTCAGATGATCCAAATGAAGTCTACACTAAACACTTGGACATGATAAAATGCATATATACTGATGCCAAAATTAAAGGAATAGCAACGAATCAATGAATGCACAAGCTTATTTCTATTTCATTTTAAAATAGATGCTACAAAAAGGAAAATGTTGAGTAAACACTGCTGTAAAATTTCACATTTTTAAAAACTGTGAAAAAAGTTTTTATAAACTGATTCACTAAAAATATTTAAATGGTAAAAAAATGCTGTTATTTCCCATGCTGTTATTGCTTTTAAATGTGCCAATTAAACATTTCAGTTAAAATCCAGGGAGCCCCAAGCATAATATACAGTTTGGGTTTGCACTTTCAAGTTTAATCTCACAAACTTGAAAACAAACATTCCTGAGCCCTGGAAAAGATCCCCACATTACCTGAGGGTGGAGGTGGCCGCTGGGGAGGAGCAGGACGTGCAGGAGGAGCGACGGGCCGAGGGGGCGGAGGACGCTTTGGCTCCAGGCTCTGGGGAGCCTCCTTCTGCTCCTTCTGCTGGGCACCAAGTTGATATTCAGCTGAATGATATGACAGAAAACCATGCTAGAATTGGTATCTTGGACATTGTAAAGCAAAGCTTTTCTAATAGTAAGTTTTTCTCGCGGAGAGGACCGTCAGTCCCCAGCCCTGGAAACAATGATCCCGAAGTTTTTGAGAGAGGGAAAACAAGAGGAATGAACCAACGATGAAAAGAAGCACATTCCCTACACCAAAACTTTTGCCTCATGTGTTTTAATAGATTTATGTTTTCCATTAAACCCTGAACAATTTTACCAATAGCAGCATTCCAAATTTTGATTTTTGACCTTCACTTGTGAATTAAGTTCTCTGGAAAAAAGTGCTGTGAAGGGAATTCTCAAGGCATTTGAGCAGTTAAAATAAACTCAAATAGAGGCCGTTCCATACACCATCATTGAGTTCACATGTTCACTTTACCATTTTAAAAAAGGCTGTGTTTAATCAGAAGTTTTCATATTGCGCTCCCAATTACAAATGTGCTGATTACAATACCTATCTTGGAGCTGACAGGAGTAGGGACTGCCAGGGGCTGTGCTTCAAGAGCACGACTGCGGTGACCCAGGATTCTACAGACAACTGCAACAGAACGTGGGTGTGCCAGTTCTTGAGGAGGGGAGCCGTGCAATACGCACCATGTGTGGACACAGGGGGTCCAGGAGCTTTTCCTGGGGCCCGGCTGGGTCTCGCCGGGAGCGCGGGTCCATCCGACAGCGTCGGGGACTGGCAGGGGCTGGAGCGCGGGGAAGAGCTCGGGGAGGTGCCGAGCCCTGAGCTGGACGTTGGCTGCAGGTGCTGAGGAAGGATTTCTTCTACTTCAGCACTGTAGTCATCAATGTCTCCTAAAGAACAAGCCCCAGAGAAGAAAAGCACATAAATACTGATTCTGGGCATGGGATTTTAAGCAAGAAAAGAGCCCCAAAGTTGCAGGGAATTAGGTCAGCAACCAAAGTATGATTCTTGCATCCCAAAATGACAAGTGAAGAATACATACATATTCAAACCAGCTGAAAATACTTCAAATGCATAATATGTATCATAGATATTTATTAAAGGTAGTTGTAACAGTGTGGCAACTGTGGAGTTGATTAATCCTAAGAAACAATTAGCTTTATAGGTTATTTCCTTGGTCTGCAATAGGGCAAGCTTCGCTTGTTCTTCAGAAGGCTGGGCAGGCGATTTCAAGGTATCTGTTATTTGTAATAACTTCTGCTTGCAAAAGGTGGAATGGTGTTTAATAAAAAGGCTCAACACAGATGAGCTTTTGAAGAGTAAACTGTCAATTTAGAATATATTTAAATGTAGATGAAACTGAAGCAGATTGTCAAGATACTGTTGGAAATAATGTGCTTTCTAATCTGTTTTAGATGGGCATAAACTTGTTACATATTTGCATGTGCATTAAATTAACCACATCATTTAGGACTGTAAGCATTTCAAAGTAAGGAATGCTTTATCTCAACAAACCTTCCATATCATAGTCTGCAGTAACCTCAGCATCTTCACAAAGCAAAGTGGAGCTTGTCGATGAAGGCAGCCCAATATTAATCTTCTCTAGATTCATTTCATCTTCCAAACTTCTGATCCAATCTGGATTTTTCAAGTTAATGTTTATAATCCTTCCTTGTAGCTGAATTGCCAAAAAAAGGTATGCACAAAACAGAAGTTGTTAAGAGTAGGAATATTAAAGCTCAGCATTTTAGATTTAAAAAGAAAAAAATAATTCCTGAAAATATCACAAATAAGGTTATTGGAATTTCTGCACCTAAAAGAAAATAATTCTGATTTTCACCTAATTTTGGTAAGTAACTACATTTATGTAATCTAAACTGCTCATTACAACCATTTAATTTTTCTTTCTTTGTAGAAAAACTAGCAACTCATCTCCTACAGTTCTCCTTTTCGGTTCATCAGGAAGCTTCTGATTTCTCTACTCTGACAGAAACACTATTATTCATAAAGAAAAACAGATGTGCTTATAAACTACATCAATAAAGTAATTTTTAAAGGCTGGCACAGAGCAGGTCCTCATTCTGAAAACTGACATTCTACCCAGAGCCCCTTTCCTGTCTGAACTGCCAGTGATGTCTCAGCAGATCCAAGGATCCATCTGTAAACATCACACATTCTAAGTCTTAACAGCCACAAACGAGTAAAAATCTGAATGTCACAAGTTAAATTTTGACAAAGACTAAATACTGACCCCACAGAAGTCAATGCAAGCTGAAATTCTCACTTTTTTTAGAGTTTTTAGTACACAAGTGCTGAATTTTTAATAACTACAGGCTATAAAGATTTTTAACTGGTTCATTCGAGCAACTAAACTCTGCTTTTTAAAATCATAAAAACCCCCAAACCCCTCATTTGATGAAGATGTCTCTCAGTAGATCTACATTTCTCTAACAATACTCCTCCTAAAAATAAATTAAGTTTGACACTTTTTTTATATGGCTTTTGAAACTCAACATACTGGTATGTGGCTATCAAAAGGAAAAGAAAAAAAAAAGTTGCATCAGTCTAGTACAGAACAGAAAAAACTTTTAAGAATCAAAGACAAAAAATCCAACCCACTCAAGAAGACTCAAAAAAGCTGGATTTTCTCTTGCTATATGAAGGTTCCATCATTTTTACATTACCTCAATGCCATTCAAATTCATAACATTCAGAGCAGAGCTTCCTTCCAAAAATGTTACCCACATCTTGTCTTCCACAAACCTGCCAAGTTCAATGGAAACAATAACCAGCAAAATACCACAACACTCAATAGTACAATTGCCAGCCTAGTGAAAATGCAACATCCTCATTTTCAATTCATTTTAAACTACGAACTTAATTCTAGAATTCAAAATTTGTGTAAAATTCTCAAAAATAAGAGTATCTGGAAAAATCATACCTGAAAACTGAGACACACACAGCTATGTAAAATGAACTCTAAAGACATTTAAGTTGAAATTGAAATGTTAAAAATGCAACAGACCATAACTGAAAAGCTAGCTAAGGAAATAACAATTCAGGAAATTGGTGGGAACAACGAGGATGAATTTTGGGCTTGCTCCAGCAAATTCAAGTCCAGATAGGACAAGGCGGGAATGGCTTCCCACTGCCAGAAGGTAAGATGGGATACTGGGGAGAAATTCTTCCCTGTGAGGGTGGGCAGGCCCTGGCACAGGGTACCCAGAGAAGCTGTGGATGCCCCTGGATCCCTGGAAGTGTTTAAGGCCAGGTCGGAGCAACCCGGTCTAGTGGAAGGTGTCCTCATGGCAGCAATTGGGACTGAATGATCCCTTTCAATCCAAACATGATTCTATAAGCAGAGATTAAAAGTAAGAAGGGGTTTTTTTTAACCTTATAAGTATAACTTCGCCATAGCTTGCAAATTTTTGAAGAAGATCATCAATCAAGTTATCATCAAAATAGTTTTCTTCTGCTGAAGAACTTCTGATGGAGACCATCACAGTACCATCAGGTGGTCCTTGTGTTGCAATCACCTCCTTATACACTTTTTGTCTCTCTTCTGCTTCGATTTCAAATATGTCAATGTCAATCAGTGCAACCACAGGCCTTGGAAAAAACAGACAAGAAAATCCTGTCAGCAGAGTATCTGAGCAACAAAATACAGAGCATGAATATTAAATCTTAGGAAGTAACATATAAAATTAAATTGGAACCTATGATCAGATGTTTTCAGCTCTGCTCTTCCATAGTGCAACAAAGTGCCAGGATTCCATGTATAAGGGACATTACTGTCACTGTGAAAACTTGCATTCAGGAGATCCAGGTCTTCAGCTACAATCAGCAATGAAAACAAAAGAGGAAAGATACAGTGATCGCAAGGATGTGCTATTTGCAAAAAGAAAAAAAAACATAGAAAGTAAATCCAAATTGAGTGTCTTACAGAAATGCCCCCCCTTGAAGTTCCTTTTCCACCCCTCAAATGTTTGGGATCTGATTCATGGCCCTCTCTACAGCCTCTCTTCAGCCTCACTGTGTTTACTGAAGGTCTCTTACAAGTGCTCTGTCTCCTACCAAGCCAGGAACAAGAGCTCGGCATCACTGGCATTTTGGGAACATCACTAAATGGATCCTCAAAGTCACTTAAAGAATATTTTAAACAACTGAAGGGAACCCTCATACCTGATCTGTCAAAGGGCCATTTTCTTCTCCTCCAAAGGATCCGATCTGTCCACGCCGGCGTGCGACACTTTTCACTGGTGTCGTAGTCATCAGAGAACAGATCATACTTGTATGTAGGGGCAAAATTGATCTTCCCTTCCAGAAATCCCCTAAAAATCTGTAAAAACAGAAGACAGAAACAGATAGGAACCAGCGTGAAACTAATCAGAATTCTCCATTCTAACTGACAACCTGCATAAACATCTCAAAATCAAATAAAACCCCTGGTTATTTGTTAAAATGGATTCCTCTCCACATTTTGTCTGCTGAAAACATTTGACACTATGACTAAACAGTGACCCAGACAATCATCAATGAAAAGAAGTCAGCATGTCCTAAAGATATGCCAGCAATCATATCTTTAAGCCCATGAGCAACCCTACGGTTGCTTCAATGTCATTACCAGCTGGAAGCCACCCAGAACACTGATGCTGTACCACAGCATTTTAATCTGGTGCTTAGTTGTCCCTGTGTCAGCAGAAGTTGGGAATTAAGATTTATATTTTATCTATCTGAACATGCCAAATGTTCTCATAAATTCACAGACTCCCAGACTGGTTTGGGTTGGAAGGGACCCCAAAGACCATCCGGTCCCAACCCCTTGCCATGGGCAAGGATGCTGCTCACTACAGCAGGGTGCTCAGGGTGCCATTCAGCCTGCCCTTGAACACTTCCAGGGAAAAGCTGACACAAGATGCCCCCTTAAATAAATGAGATTTAAAAAAGGAAAAAAACCACAGTCCTTAATACATTCAATGTATTCAAAATGAGCTTCTCACTCATTAAGCGTTTAAACTGGACCCAAGATAAAACCCTTTAGCTAAGTCAGCTCCATTCTTGAGTTCAACCTTCTATGGGCATCTTTCCTTTACTTCAGAGATCTGTAAAACAGAAATCTAATTTGGATCTTACAGTCAAATCTGCATCAAGTGACAGGCTGACCTGCTTTTCTTGTTGGAAATACAATTTGAAATCCAGTCTATTTAAAAGTCAGTGTCAGAAGATCAATGTCAGAATGCTATAAGTTCCACAACTTCTGTGACAATTAATTTGTTTGCCTTCAGTAATTATTTTCTACCCTACTTTTATGGAGCAAGTTTCTATGTAAACACCTCTCCTGAGCAGCAGGTACAGAATTGAACCTGCCACAGCCACAGAACTCCCCCAGGGACATGGCTGGTACCCAGCCAGCAGCTTCTGAATCATGGAATACCACCCCAACAGTGCAATGCTACTTCTGCTCCCCAGCCAGGAGTCCTTTTCATATTCTGGCAGTTTTCATAGATTTCTCCAGCTTCATAACTGCTGGAGGTGTCTCCAAAACCTCTACACATCATGCTTTTTGATCCACTCAAGAGACAATCAATGCTGTCTGCCCATGTGAAAGTACATCTTGCTTTCTCTAGGAAACAGTTGCTAAAAAAAAAAAAAAATAGAGAGAAAAAATATCCAGTGTTTTGCCTCCTGTTCTGGTGCACAAGATACCAGCACAAATGGAAGGGAACTCTAAATTAGCAAAAGCACTGCTTGTGATCCAAGTGCTGGTGAGCAGACAGAACCAACAATAGAGGATTGTCTCCTTTTTTATCATATTCAGCCTTCCCACGCAGAGCTGCAAAGAGAGAACAAGAAACCCAACAAATCTAAAAAATGTAGCTTTCTTCAGACTTTGTTATTCTGTGTCTTCTCTGCAACTAAAAAAGCTACAATTTGAACTACTCCTTTTCCCAAGAGTAACAGTATTAGGACTATTACAATTTAACTAAAGAGTAGCATTACCAAGCATTACAAATATTCTTTTTAAGCAGTTACATCTGAAAAAAAAGAAGAATAGTAGAATTAGAAAACTCCATGCTGAGAATATAGATTTACAGGAGCATCATAGAATTGCTAAAGCCAGTAAAAAACCAGAAGTATTCTCAAGTATGGTGGCATTTAAACACACCTGTCCAGAGTTTTTCTGATTGATAAGCTGGTCTCCTGCTATGAGGGGATCCCAGTTCTGTTGTCGTATTAGGTCCTTCACCTCCTCATTGGGCAAATCTATTCGATAATTGAAGTCCCCACACCAAAAAATATAGTCATGGGAAAAGAGCATCCTTCCCTGTAAAACAGCAGCACACACTGGAGAGTGACAAATTTACTACTTCTAGGTTCAGAAATTCAGTTTTTAGCTGGGAAATATGTGTAATTTCTGGGTGACGAAAACAACTGAAATACATCCTAGTACTTAGTCTCTGTATGGTTAGAACAAGACAATCAACAGTGTGGTGTTTACAACAGTGTGGTGTTTACATATGCATAGAATCATAAGAATCATTTCCTATGCAGTTTCCATTTCTAAAGAAACACGAATCAACTGAATTGGAGTCTAAAATTCTTCATCTTCCTACTCCTGTTTTAGAAGTCTGCTCAAAGGCAATGGCTGCTGCCTGTATCAGAGGAGAAGAAAACAGCCCCCTGGCACTTTGTGGCACAGTCACCTGACAAACTGCAAATCCAGAGCTTTATCATTCAGATTGAATTGAAGACTTATCAGTTACGTCTGATTTTCATCACTAGAGAGAGACATTAGTTATATTAATTACAGAGGGCTTTATTAGCTTAAACAAGGTCCAGGGTTTAGAGTGAGAACTTTTGCTTCCCCCTTTGTTTTGATTTTTCCACCGCCCCTAAGTAAAACTAAGCAGACACACTGGCAGATTGAAACAGCAGCATTTAGGAAACTGCTAGATACAGCACTTGCTAGGAAAACTGAAACATGGCAGTGGGGACAAATTTAGAAAATAAAAAACCCCCGTAAAATAAGATGTAAGGCTCCTGCACCGTATCACAGAAATGAATAAATTACAGTTTGATAACAAAATTTAAAACATCTTTAAGTCTCAAGGAAGCATTTTGTTGCACTGGTAACATTTTCAACTTGGTGTTTGATAATGAGAACATGGCATAGAATCATTCCTGTGTACTGAGAACAGTGCTGTTTCCCAGTGATTTTTTTCTCATAGGTGATTGGCCTCCTGTGCCTACAGAAGTTCAACTGCATGCCAGGGATCTGTAAGGTCTCTTTCCTAAGCTAAGTTCTTGATTCCAAATGCAGGTGAATTCATGTTTCATCATCTCCATCACTGCACTGGCAAAGGTCTATTCCTTCTGCAGTCTTCTATTTTAATAAAAATTGTGGGAACCCAATTCTCTCAGAGACCTCTAACCTAAGGAAACCTGACTTCCATAGGAAACTGGGAAGGGGAAAAATGCAAACGGAGCTTTAGGATGACACTTGGATGCTGGAGCTCCAAGGGTTTCACTTTTCCTTTGTTATGGGATTTGAACACGGTGCTTACCATCGGAAAGCCAAGCTTGCGAGATATTTCTACGAAGTCTTCATTTCTCTCCTTGACTTGGGATTGCCCTGCAGCAAAATGACTGCACACAAAGCAAAGGCTGGAGGTGTGGAACAGCATCCGAATGGCCACAGCACCTTTGTTCCCAGTGGCTCCTCCCATTCCAGTCTTGACAGTATCGACAGCAACATCCCTGAGATAGTGGAACAACTATTAAACCTTCCAGCAACCTGGCACTGATAGCTCTGAGTGTGACACTGGGCTGGGAGGGACACGCTGTTCTCCCAGCCACAGGGCTGGTTTCAAGAAGTTCCAACAGCCATTGAGCAGGAACAAGATAAAATGTCAGCTTTTCAGGCTCTCTGGGCAACCGATGAGGCATTTAAAAACTAAGATACGAGAACTCAAACAACCACCTCACCAGAAGGTGGAACAGCTCTTTCAGAGCCCCACATGGCTCTGAGGATGTCTGGGTGTTATCTTCCAACTCAAGGCAAGCTGAAGGTGACCCAAGCTGGAGCCAGCCGTTCTCACTGACCTGATAAAGGGAGCGTGCTGGGGCCTGATGAACACGAAGAGGCAGACGCCCACCAGCTGCTCTGAAGCCAGCAGCACATACTTATAATCTCTGGAGATGGTCTTCTGCAGCTCAGCAGCCCAGAGCTTCTGATTCGTGGTGCTGGCAGTGAGATTAAAAACACCAGGTTGGAAATAAACCAAATTGAGCAGGTTTCTAGCTGGTGATTGAGCTGACTAAGCTACATCTAAGAACCTCAAGTAAAACTTGAGGCAATAAATCAAAGCCAAGTTGGGAATGGTGCTCAAATGGCTCCCAACAGAGACACAGGTTCTAGATTGTCATGACATCATTGTTTCAAATTCAGCGTCTGCAAATGCTGCCTTGACTTTTCCCAACACCACAGACAATTTTAGGAGCCATGGCTATCTTTGCTTGGCTGTCTTTACGAGCCTAGACTAGAGGAGCAAAACCTAAGAATTCTTTTAGAGATTTACTTCCTAGCTCATCAATATTGGAAAACAGGTATCCACAGTCTTAGATCCAGAAGAAACATCCTCAGAGACCTAACAGACTATGGTTTTCAGAGACAGCACCAGATAGGAATGAAAAATACCAGGCCTGGAAACAGCATTAACTACACAAAGGGTGAAATTAGGGGATGACAAGCTGACACTTGGTACCCAAAAGACAAAAATCTCCACAAAGGCAACAGCATTATAGGCTTTAGGTCCTCTCCCCAATGAGTTAAACCTTTCCTAACATCAGAAAATATGTAAAGAAGGCAGAGAAAACAATGGACAAAAGGAATGTGGTCCTAGGACTACACACACATTTATCCCACTGGTATCACCTACCACTGGGAAAAACTTATTTCCATAAGGCAGTCTGCCAGGAGTGAAAAATCCAAACTCCACAGTAATGTAACCATGCAATACATGGAATGGCAGTGAACACTAACAGTATGGAAGGAAGCCTTCCTTTATACAGATCACAACCTGACACATGACAACATACCAACAGCACACGCTTCTGGAAAGATTTGCACAGGTTTTACTGTTCCCAGCCATACAAAATACACAACTGAAGAGCACTGCAAGCATTGGAGAAGCCAAAATTTTAAATAACATATAACTTGAAAAAGGTGATTATCAGCCAAACTAGTACCATGTGGACTGGATCACCCACCTGGCATTCACAATGTTTCCTGCATTTAACTCCACCATTTCTTCAAATCCAATGGCAAATATGTCCACAGGTTTGCTCTTGCGATCTGGAGGTAAATAGGGAAAAAGTTATTTCTTGTTTCTAATTGACTTAAGAATCAAGACCTCATATATATACACATATATATATGTGTGTATATTCATTTTAAGAAAGAAATTCCTTACTTGGAAAGAAATTCTTCTCTGTGAGGGTGGGCAGGCCGTGGCACAGGGTGCCCAGAGAAGCTGTGGCTGTCCCTGGATCCCTGGCAGAGTCCAAGGCCAGGCTGGACAAGGCTTGAAGCAGCCTGGGACAGTGGAAGGTGTCCCTGCCATGGCAGGGGGTGGAAATGGATCTTTACAGCCCCTTCCTACACAGTTCTATGCTTCTGTGATAGCTGTTTCAATGTTTGTGATCTACTTAGAAAAATCAGAGTTTTCAAGAAAAAGTAATGACAGAACACAAATCTTACCTTGGAATTCATGGATTCCAGCTAACTTTGGTGCATCCAGCAGCCAGTCAGTGAGGGTTTGATTTCTGAAGGCAATACTGCGAAACTGCTTCCCCCCATTGACGTTCCACGTCCCAACGCAGACTCGGATTTTTTTTGGTTTTGCATACTTATAGAAGTTCTCACACATGCTCTTCAGTACTTTTACAGATGCTGCAAAAACATTTGAAAAGACATTATTTTTACAGCAAATGTATCAGAAAACTTGGCAGTGAGATCTTTCCAACGTATGTGCACAAAATTAAACTGTGAAAGAACAAGGAATGCAGCTTTCCCAAAGGAAAGTACCCTCAGAGACACATTACTTGTGTGGGTAAGACACTGACTGAAAAACAGCAGCAATTTGTTCAAAATTATATGGAGAGAAATCATACATAAAGGAAACAATTCCCATGTTTTATAAATATCTGCTGTTCTTTCATCTCATCCCTGACTCTCTAAGGAAACCATTATCTTTTGTACATACCAACAAGGATATCTACCTAATTTTCACGGATTAAATTTATGAAAGCCAATCTCTGTTACAGAATCAATGTGCAGATATATTAATTTTTGGAAATGTAGAAGTTGCTGATAAACTACAAGTACTAAAATAGAGAAGGTACATTATTTCATCATATGAGAGTACGTCTATTTAAGCCACAAGTCTGAATTATTTTTAGGTCAGTTGAATTCCTAAAGAGCTGGTTTAGTGAGGACAGTAGGCTGGGATTCAAAATAATTAAACTCATTTCTCTGTCCCATCAGCCTTTCCCTGTGCCTTGTTTTTATCTGCCAGATGAAGAGAGAGGAATGACCCATATGTAAAGGGCATTGTGAGAAACACAGAAAGAAAAAATTCAATGACCTGATTCAATGGTCAGGTACTTTACCTAAGTTATTTTAGTTTACCTATTTTAAATGTTCTTATGGTTAACAGACTCCAAAAGAACAATATAAACAATATTAGATGGAATTCTTCCCTTCACTTGTTACTGTCTTGAAAAACAGTCAGTTACTGGGAACAGTACTTTCATTTAAATTCCCCAAATAAGATGATTAGTGAGCTGCTGCTGTCTTTTCAGCTGTTCTTTTTAAGTTCGTCATCTTGGCTACCTGATTAAAACAAAAATCAGGTATTCTCTGTCCCTACTGGGTTTGAAAAAAACTGGAAGCAAGAGAAGAAAACATAATGTGTTTGTTGGGTGCAAATGCTTTCCCTGCTGAACAAATCACACACCCATAAATGGGCGAACCACATAGAAAAGACAATGAACTGGTTGGTGTCTCCTTGGGGTGCTCCAAGCAGATCATGCTTGGGATCATGCTTTCCTCATCAAAATCCAGGGAAATGAAGTCTAGAAAATAGGAAGGAGCCAAGGGTATACTTGAGCCCTCCAGGTGAGAGCCAAATACTGCGTCTGCTTCTGACCCATACCCCAGGTGATTCCAGGGAGTCCAGCACATGTCCAAAAGGCCACAGAGAGCAGAGGCCAGGAGCAACCTCAGCAACCAGCCCCTGAAGGGAAACAATCCCAGGAATGCTGTAGCCACAACAAATCCAAAACCCAAAATGATCCCAAGGGTTGGCTGAACCCCAGGAACCCAAACCAGCATCGTAGGCAGCTGTGCAGGCCTGCAGAGAGGAGCCTCTGCAGCACCCTGAGCAAGTTTAAGAGCAGAGTTTGGATGTTTCTCATCTCAGGTTCCATCTTTTTATTTTGAAAATGTACTGGATTTCAGCTTCATTTCAATTCCTCCAAATCACTCTGTTGCTACCAAGCAGCTCTTAAGAAAAGCTGTAAAATTTCATTATTGCCTATTTATCTCCTGATGCTGTTATGAGACCCTAACGGGAAAAGCCTTACCAGGTTAGACTCTCACTTTAGAAGTGAGCTGACAACAAGCTCATTTCAAACAGAAAATTTCCATCTTTAGACTAGCAGTCTTCCTAAATTGTATAATGACTCTTTTACAAATTTGAGTAGTTAAAAATAAAAATTTCTACTGCTTTCCAAAATACTGAGTGAGGCAAGTGCTTTTCAGAGCTCCTAAGACTACATATTTATATTTTCAGCAAAACTGTGCCTCACTCTACAACATTGGAAATCCAATCAGTTGCATTTTCTGGTATTTGCAGCAAAAAATACTTTGACTGCTGCTCTTACTAGGCAAGTAGAAATTTGGAAATCATTTCTACAAAGGGAATGTTAATTTAAAATTCTGTTTGGGATATTCTGTGCAACTGAATGGAACTGTTGGAACTTGATGGAACTGTTTTATTGCAACATCCAAACTCCTGTAGTAGTATTTCAATATAAGCAATTCATACCCAGGTGAAACCCTGAAATGCTAAAAAATAGTTGATTTATAACTCTTACAAAAATAGGCATTCTAATAAATAATAAAAATTAGACGTAAAGAATAAGAACAATAAGAATAATTATAAAAATCTTTGGCTCTTCTTCCAGAGTTATAAGATAGAAGGTAATACCATCAGTGAGTGTGACCAGTCATTCCAGTAATTGGTTACAACTGACAAAATGCCAGCAAATGAGTTAATTTCAGATATACATTACTTGTGACTCAGATTTCATTCTTTAGATACTCACTAAGAGTTAAGTAGGTAGAGTAAAACATATACAAGAAAAGCAAAAATTGGCAAATGTAAAGGCTGTTTGAATTTGCTCGACACACAGTAAAATCTGAATAGAAGAGCATCAGGAATATCTTATCTTAAATAATGGTTTCTGGGAACAAGAACATGAAATGCTGCACAGCTGACAGGTTTCCTGCGTGAACACAAGCACGTTAAGCCTTCTAACAGCAAATAAGATAAAATTACAAATTGTAGCGAAGAATTTCATCTCTTATCCTAAACAAAGCAAAAATACAGAAGCCTCCAAATCAGATAAAAAGGTAAATTACTTTACAGACAGAGCATGAGCAAAAATAAACCCCTGCAAATTGGTTACCTAATTTCCTAACTTGTACCCAAGTTCAACTGCAACATTTTTCACCTCTTATATTCTCACTTTTCTTGGATTAAAGAATGTTGGAGCAGATAAACGCCAGATCCAAACACCACCAGGAAAATGTGAGCCCATAGCCAAATAGTGCACAAAGAGACACAAGAAAAGCCAGAAGACAACAACAGCTGGTCAGGTATTCACAGTTTATTTTACTATACTATACCTGATTGTAATGATTGCTCTGAAACTACGGATGCAGTAAGAGGGAAACAAGAAAAGATTAGTCAAATAAGTCATTGCTTTTTAGGATTTTCCAGCAATGTGTGAGGAAACATGCTGTTAATACACAATTTATTACACATAACCACTTGCATCAGTTAAAGCACATGCTTTTATGCTGCAAAATCTACCAAGTCTCACAATGGGATCAGCAAATTTTCCTTTCCTCCTTTATTAATAATGGATTCACACATGTTGAAGTACCCCACTGCTTAACTTGCCCCTTAGCAGAGAATGCTGAGAGATTTCAGGGAAGAGGGATTAATGCTCCTCAGCTGTCAGGAGCTGCAAATACAAAAAGGACAGCTTGCATTCCCAGAAACAGTGGGAAGAAATGAAAACAAAATTTAACTGATTTTGAGGTGAGGTCGATTTAGCAGGTCTTGGATGTAAGAAAAATCCCAATAATATGAAACCTCGTGCTAAACAAATGGGACAAAACCACTCCCTCGGACTCCATATCGCATCAAGATGTGGACCCCTGAGATGAAGACTACAACTGGGCAACGATTTTCTTCTTTAGCCAGAGTTCTGCACTGAGGCTTTGACACATTTTTCCCTCATTCAAGGTTAAGATGTGTCCGGCAGAAGGAAAAAATATGAAAAGGAAAATTTAAGAATGCTATTAATCCCTAAAAATTGCAGTAATCCAGAATATTATTACCTGGGATCTTGGAAAGAAGACTGAAATTTAAGTTCCTTCTTTGCCCCAATCTGAGCTCCTGTATTTTTGATGTCCCAAGAGAGGACTGAACACAGCCCTATGACTGACCAGACCTGCAGAAGATGGGATTGAACGCAGTCCTGGGGACCATGGAGGCTACACCTTTTGGGGATGCAGGATGCTGGTTCAGCACCCTGCTCTCATGAGGGGAACCACCTTCCTGGTACCAAACCCCCAAGACTCAGTGGCTGCTCTGCACAAGCAGAGTTTCTTATCGAAATCTCTCTGGTTTTGATGTAGAACTTCACCCACAAACCATAAACAGGTAAAGCAATTTCTGCAGAACATTACTTTGGCGCTATTAGTAAAGCAGAAGTAACTTATATTTTTTAAGAAGCCCAGAGAACACAAAATAGCATTTATACTTTCCAACAGTGCTTTGAAAACAAACTCTACACAGCTTTCTTACACCAAATAGTTATCAGAGATTAAAATCCTGAAAGACACATACCGCGTAAACTGCTGGTGGTTAAGAGAGCCCGTGCTTTATCTGCTAAATCACTATTTAGGGTATTTCCCAATAACAAAACATCAATGGCCTCCTGCTTGGAGCTATCAAAAAAGTTATTTTGGATCGTTCTGGTCACAGAACGAGCACCATCCTTCAGCTTTCCAGCCTGTTAGGGAGGAACATGTATAAAATATTTTATGTCGGACACTGCTCACAATACATTGGCAATATTCAGTAGATATACGTAAACTGCATTAATGACTTTAAGGGCTAAGGCAATTTTCCTCTTTAAGTATTAAATCAATTTGTCTAAGCTTACTGTGCTACATGTGCTTTCCCCCCACCCCCAAATGCTAAAAAAACCCATAGTAATAGCTACAAGGCATATCTAACAAACAAATATAAATTAAACCAAATAATGCTTAGTTTATACAATACTGCAGGGAGGGGAGGTTTGTTTTTGGGGTTTTTTTTTTCCTAAACCCTAGGTCTTTAAAAATTATTTTGATATAGTGCCATGTTTAGACCATGACAAGGATTTTGGGCTTTTCCCCAAACAATGAGAGATGAGCAAGCACTTGAGTCTAAATGCCATGGATGTGTATGTTTAGGCACTTAGAGATTAAGAATTTGCATTCTGGAATATCCATGGTAAAAACAGAGAGAGCTTTGACTTAAGACCCCCCCCCTAAACTTGTTGAAATAACATGCAATTCTCGTGCAGCATCCCAGAAGGAACACAGACACTAATCCATGGCTACAGACACACCCAGACACTGTCTCTGCACACTCCGGCCTGACTGAACCACAGTCCAGAGGAACAGTGCCCAACCACCTGCGCTAAACAAGAGTCTCCAGAACAATGTGCTGCTGATGCAGATGTGCCCAAGGATCGCACACACCTAAAGGATAACGTAAGCGACACATAATGCAGTCTGGTACAAGACTGCAAACCTGGCAGTGCTGGTTTCGGCACACAACAACACCTTTCTGATCACACGTGTTGTTGCATGTGCTTTGCCCGTGAGGTGTCTGTGAACACACTCTGCTGCAGGCACACAAAACACAGACTGTGATCCATCAGGGATGCTGCAAGGGATTGTTATTATAAAAAAATACTCCCAAGTTTACAGCTTGCATTGTCCATGAAAGCCTCTTAAGTGCATGTGGAAAGAAAGAAGGCAGAAACTTAACAGAACTAGCCTGGGATTTAGTTCTATGAATCGGAATGGACAGTGAGACAGAAGCTGCTCTTTTGGCAAGGCTAAGCGACTTTGGCAGACAATGGGGATGAACTGTAGGGAGCATTCTATTGCAAGAGGATTTTGACAGGATGCACTCCCTTCCTGGCAGAAAATGTTCAACTGATGATCCAAAAAACCACACTCACCATTCACATATCAGGCAATTAATTGAAAGGAACCCCGAGAAAGCAAAAGAAAGAGCAGGTAACGAGTTAGATGGAATGAGTATCACAATACTTTAAAAAGAACTGGTTTTAAGTATAGAAAGGTATATCAACACACTTAAGGTTAAAATCATTTTCTCCTATGTGAAATTTCTGTATTTTATTCTAAGTATTCTTGGGCCTTGAAGAATCAAACTGACAAGCAGGAAATGGAACAACTTCAGGCATCAAACTTTTCATTTGAGAAATGAGAGCGCAACTTAAAAACTACATCTTAAAATATATACTCAAAGTACTCAAAAACATAATGAGTCAGGTTTAATTGAAACAACAGCAAGTATTGTAAGGCTTTGCAAGCATTAAAGATCGTCTTTCAATAGAAGGGACTCGTGTCAGAGATGTTTGATTTGATTTATGAGATGTGGTACTAATTAAGAGTTGTCCCAGGGCAGGGATCCAGAATTATTGCAAAGACAGCGGAGCAAATGTACTGTTGTGGTTTAACAAACTGAAACCAGGACAACTACTCTGTGTTTTAAACATTAAAAATGAAAATGTAAATACATTAAAAGCATTTTTAACAGTTAAAAAAATTAAATAAATAGCCAAATGAACTAGATGAAATAGATAACTATTATTTTAGGAAAGAGAATAAATAAGGTTGAATGGGAAAGTCAAGACAAGGGGAGACACTCCATAAAATACTTACTGCAGTTTTCCTGGCAGTCTGGGTGACATTTTTGTAAGAAAATAAAACTAAACATCTTGAACCAAATTCCACTCTATAGTAAAATACAAGCAATTCCCAAATGAAGAAGTCTTGTATGCACCAGACAAGGGGCAGAGTAAGCAACAAGTTTATTTGATTCTTTTGTTTTTAGGTATTTTGCTGTGATACCACCTACATGAGCAGAGAGGAACCCTGGCATAGTGTGAATGAACAAATGATGGAAAAATCCAAAACAGTTGGCTATGGGTACACAGGATATAACACGGAATGAGAAGCAGCACATTCTTTAGCAGAAAGAGCAGTGTGAAAAGACATCCTAGAGGGTCAACATTTGTCTTGACAGGTATCACCTGGCAAGGGATAGGATTAGGGAAACAAAAAAGCAACATTGTGAGAAAAAAACAAAAGACAGCATTAGAAAATGGGAACAACTCAGGCATCAACCCAGAGACAAAACAAGCTGAAGAGAAACATTACACTGTCACGGAGCATGGAACTGTTCTCACAATGTCAGAAAGCAGGGTAGAAATAAAGTTTGGGTTCTTTTCAGTAACTGCAAAACTAAAAAGAAAAAGCTGGAGGAACATGCAAACAAACCCCACGGGGCTACAACTAGATTAGTATTAACGCTATCAAACACTAAAACCATGAACAACGTTGTTTACCATCAAACATACTTGAAAAGGAGATATAGTGAATGGAACTGAAATAATAGCAGGAGGTAGAGAGAGGAAAGTAAAAATATTCAAAGAAACTAAACCTGGTTTGAAGATACATTTTTCTGAACTATGTTCTAAAGAAATAGAAGATTTCAGCCTTATCCTTTCATACAGAACGGTGTTATGTGGGACGCAGGAGCATGGCTAGAAAGGGATGTACAGGAACATGACCTGGTTATCAACAGAACCAGCCATTTTAAGTCAACTTTTTTGGTTGGCTGGGTTTTGTTTGGGATTGTTTTAGGATTACAAAGAACATGTTTTATAAAGAGAAAATCTCATAATTGCTATATTAATGGCAGAATTTATTAAAACCCATCCTGAACACTGCTAAAGCATTTGAGAAGATGTATTTTACCTTTGCTTTTCCTTCAAGGGCTCCAGTTCCAGCATAAATTTTACTGACAGAATCACCATTCACAGACCACATGGATCGGAAAACTTCCTGAAAGCGAGTAACTAACTGAGGCTTCTCAGCTAATCCTAACACCTCCAGCTGTTTCGTAAGCATCTGTAACAGGTGAAGACAACAATAGCAAAAAACCCAACAAACCAAACCAAAAACAAAAAAAACCCCCACTTTAAACATATTCCTTAATCAGCATGATTGAAATGCTGCTTTATACATGTAGTTTGGCACCAACACTTCATTTTTCCTTTGAAGACAGGTAGTAATACAGGAAAAAAAAAATTATGGAGCTGTTTTGTAAATGTTTTCATCTTAAAGTTCACCAAACTAAACACAAAGTTATTTCCAAGAGCTTTTAAAAATCTTTAAAACGCTAGTGTGTCTGACAGCAAGAAGGAGCCTCAAATAATAGAGACAGAATGGCAAAGGCAAAATTCTGATGGTTGAGCAGGAATCAACAAAAGATACAAAAGGAAACTTGCAAAACAAAATTAAGAAGAAATATACAAGAAGTTTTAGAAATTGGGTGCTCACTCTTATAATTTTCGGGGATCGTCTAGAGCTCAGTACCAGTTATTTTAAATACCTATTGTGTTAAATAAAGTAAGAATTCATATATCTCATTTAATAGAATTTTAAAATTAAGTAAGTAGTTTTTCAGGATTAACAATTTCCCTTCTTAATTATTAGTTTCATGCTTTAAGCTCTCATACTTTAGCTGATAGCATAATTCAATTCTCATTAAGCTGAAAAATCTGGCATACCTGGTTTAAAAAGTGTATTTAAGCAGCTCTTGAAAGGATGTGAAAGGAAAAAACAGTGCTACATAGCCAAGTTTGACATGTAAGCACTCTACACATCAAGAGTGCAGAAAGATATTTTTACACCATAGAAAACTCATGTTAAAGCAGCAGCCAAGCACTACGTATTTCAGGATTAGATTGTCTGTTCTACAACCAATGCCTTGTAAGTTCTTACAGAAATTTCTCTTAAGAGGTGCATTTTAACTGAATAAAATTCCGAATACAGAAGGATAATGATTTTCCTAGGTTTGACCTTACAGCACCGACATTTTTTAATTTTCAAACATGCTGAAGGTCTTCTCTCTGGAAGTCAGAATAAGAAATCCACCCAGGAGAAGCTCATTCACCCTTCGTAGGGAAGGTGACACCACTTTTACAGCCTGTGTGCCCCAGAAGCAGCCGCTGGATGTGGGTTTCCTACCTCCAAGCCAAAGAAGGCCTGCACACTGTTTGTTCTATCCAGACAGTCCAAGCAGTTGGTCCTGACAGTGCCACTCTGGGATCTGTGCCAAAGACAACAGGAGAGGGAAACAAGTGAAGTAACTCATTTAACACACATCTCCTCGACAGAGACAGGGACAGGGAGATCTGAACCA
>VWYP01015554.1:0-11523 GCA_013400435.1 Pycnonotus jocosus
TATTATATTATATTATATTATAAAAATATAATATAATAGATTAAAACAAATATAATTATAATAAAACAATACAAATATAAGATATTATTTTTTTTCTCTCAGTGATAGTATACATATTTAAAAATGTATGCTACTCTAAGTTATTGTGTAAATTTTATCAAAATTATTCTTTCCATTCAAGATGCTAAAACTCAGGACCATCAGGAAATTAAACAGCCAGATTTCAAAAATATTTGAAAAAATAACACCATGATAGTGTAGAATTAGTCAACTTGTATGTAACTACTTTTAAAGCAAAATGGAAATTAATGTTAAAATAAGTCTTTAAATATTTATATAACTAAGCACAAAAAAAAAAAATACTAAACTAGAAACATGCTCATTGTGAGAAGAAATATGACCCTTTATCAGCAAGCAACAGTAACTTCAAGAGAAGACACAGCTTTTAGGCAACATGTTTAAACAAGGCTACAAGTCTCTGGTAAAAAACACTCACCAATTAGACCTGATAACATTTTTTCTAGATCTATAAGCTTCGGCAAGAACAATTTCCCCACCTTTATTATCCAAAATTTTAACTATTTAAATTGAATGCTTTATAAACCAATTTATATTTAGTGATTGGATGTGACACTTAGTGCTACGGTTTAATTGACATGGCAGAATTTGGTAAAACAACAAACTCAATATTAGAGGTCCTTTCCAACATTATGGATTCTATGATCCTATGTATCCACTACAATCATTGATTTTCAAAGACAGAGAAAAATAGTTTTGTTTTGTTTTCACTTTTTGTTTCATATTGATTTAAATTTTCTACAGCTGAGGCATTGGAATGCAAAAATCAATTTACTTTTGTTTAATTCAATTTAAGCAATTTTCTTTTAAAGTCATATTCTTTGTGTTGCATCATTTGGGATTCAAAGACTGCAGGAAAATCTTTATCTACCAACATGGGACAGTTCAAGTCTTTTTAATTACAAAAGCTTTCCTGCCACTGTTAGATTTAATTAAATCTTCCTTTTTGTTAAATTTAAATTTAGGACCAAATTCAAGCTGACAATGCCTCTTTGATTCTTGGTCTCAAAGGGGGAACATTTCATTTATTGTGAAAATCATGAATGAACTACAGCTTAAATAAGGTAAATTAAAATGAGGGAAAATAATTACCTAATAAAGATAGTCCTTTATTTATTTTCACATTTCCTTGTTTTCTAATTTTCCCAACATCTCACCTCAGTAAATCAGGCAACGTTTTTAGGCACATAGACAAAGGAGACAAGACAAATAATAACTGGGCACTTCTGATTTGAAATCTTTACTTACTACAAAAAGAGGGTCAAACCATTAGAGTTTAAAATTAGAAACTACTTCATCTCCTCAGTTTTTTGTAAAACCATGTCTGTATTCTTGAAGAAAACAATTACATACACACACTTCTCTATAAAAGAAGTGGCTCAGTCTTAGTGTGTCCTGCACGAATGCAAGGAAAATTGAAATAGCCAACTATTACCTGAGTGAAGGCCAGAATTATATTCTAATATTCTTAGAGCAGATCTATTTCCTTCCTCAGTTCTTTCTCTGTTTCTTTTATTCATGTGACCTTTACATCTTCACTAGAAGTTACTATTTGTCATTGCCATTTCCTCTAAGTTTTCAAACCTTACACTTCCCACTGAGAAACTTCTCCAAAAACATCAGGACTGTTAGGAAGAGTAGCCAACCAAGCTCCTTTTATGTACAAAAATGACAGAGGGTGATTTTTTTTTTCCCCCTCAAACCATTAGATACAACTGTAAATGTCTGTTTATGTATCAAGTAAAGAGAGCCTTACTGATTCTGTCAAGATAAAGGGTAGAAAGGAGATGGTAGAGGCAGTAAGGAAACTTTTTCACCATTTCCATTTAAAATATACTGAAGTAATGCATATTCCATGCTTGCTGTCTTTAGTGCTTTCTGAAAATAAAAGGCATCTAGAAGGGGTAAATGCTGATTTGCCAGGAGACAGTAAAGTGTAAGCCCAGTCTGTCAACCAAATTTCAGCAGTTTCTCAGAAGATAACCTGATGATACTTCTTCTACAAGGTAAATACAAACCTCCAGAGGGTAAACAGAAAGCATATAATTGTATTTGCCTTTCTAATATAAAATATCTGAGTGAAAGATTATCCAAGATTTTTATAGATGGAGATTAAGACAGCATGACCCTCTATTAGGAAAAAAAAAAAAATCAGTCCATAATTTTTGACATGCTGTTTGGACATTGGTTTCTTTTATGAAAAGAAATTGTACTGAATGCAATCAACAGTAACAGGTAAGTCTGAAATAAAAGCCTTTCGAGAATTAGAGCAGAAGGGGAAGGAGTCAAGAAAGTACAATACACTGGTTTTATTCTTCCTTCCACATATCCTATTCTGTACCATTAAAAGCAGTGTGAAAATAAAAATCTCAAGAAATTTAATGCATATCTAAAAACAATCATAGTATAATCTTAACAATTTCACTTTCAGAAATTTCTTGGTTGAAACAGGTATATACCTGACTGAAATCCTTTAATTTTCCACTTTCAATATCTGCACTGAATGCCAATCAAATGTAACAGAAGAGAGTACTTGTTACTAATTTTCTGCTACATTGTGAAAATTCCAGAATCATGGATTATCTAACAATTCTTTTTATTCTTTGTGTTATATCATACATGGCCTTTACATTCACCTCAGCCAACAGAAACTTTGCAGAAAAAATACCGTAATAATGCTGAGTACTGCTGCGTTTCACTACTAAAACTTCATGTTTCTCTACATAATTCTTATTAAACTAAACATTTCACAGCTGTTCTTTCAGCTAGAATGAAAAATATTTTTGGCATTAATTTTACTTTAGTAAAAAAATGTAGGTTTTTCATAATCAAGAAAATTTGTAAATTACTTGACTCAAAAGGAAACAAACCTCCACAACAGACTTTTTTTTTTTTTTTTTTTTTTTTTTGCCAAATGAAGCAAGGGCTGATAATGTGGGTAGGATATTCTCTCCTGTAGATACCATTGATTGCTTATTTAGTACAAGATATTTCCTCACAGATAACATTAGAAACATTTTTATTAACCCATTTCCTCCTGTCTGTGCCTCCTCACTTTTTTCTAAGCTCAGGTCTATTATCTTGAAAAAGGTCAAGCCCATAATATTACTCCTAGGTCTGAGAAATGTTTAGAAGAGTCAGCAACACCTTGAAATTCTGAAATCAAGTTTTTCGAGGAAAATCAGGAGTTTCCTTCACATGGTAAATTTAATAAATGGTTCTTTGATAAATGGTATTAGATTGTGAACAGGACATAATCACAATCTGCCAACAGCATAATCTTAAGTATTTACCCTTTATGCTATAACGCTCTTTCAGGAATTCCTAAATGAGCACTGCTGAGTTTGAAATGGCATAGGAAAATCTTACAGAGAAAGTTTAAGCTTAACTTGCAACATTATTTAAAAAATGACCTGAAATATTCAGGACCATGTCTTTGCAGGTTTTGGTTAATTTGAAGGGTAACAGAGACCCTGAATTTCATGAACAGAGCAAGCACAAGGTACTGTCATAACAAGGTTGACAAGAATCAGCACCAGTATGGGGACTTCATTTTACCATATTCTTTAAGAATCAGGAAATGGCATATGCTCTACAGAAGAGTTATGCACACCAATACAGACACAAATACTGTTTTTAAAATTTGCTGCATTTTAGAAACAAATAGGACATTGAATAATATGAAAGGCTTTTTGGGTTGTTTTTTTTTTTCCTCCCTGCAGTTTGCCTAAGGAAAGAACTTGTGATAATGTGGAAAGGAACTTGTATCATCACCACAGGAGCATTTGTTTAATGGCATTAATTTACATAGAAATATGCACCCTAGTAGGAACAATTCAGAAATTCAGCAAACAGCTTGTGATTTCAAAAAACTGTTGACAATGCTAACAATTTGCAGTGGTAAAATACCTTCTGAGTAGTTCAGATTATTATTTGTTTGCATAATTGTCATACTAAATCATTCTCTACCCACTGTTCTATTTTCTGCAGTGGTCATTTCCTCATTTTTATTCACTCTCAGGTAGCCTCTCATTTTGCAAGTCAAAACTACATTTTCTAAGAAGGGTATTATTAGTTGCTGTAAAAATTCACAATAAATAATCTAACTCTGCAAGTTTATGCAAGAGTAGAAGATGTTTAGGCTCAGACTGAAAAAATTCTGGTGCTTATTCTCCGTTATTGTGATGGTAAACGTGCGCAGAGGGACTCAGCTCCAGAAGTGCTGGGTCAGGTCCTTCTATGGCAGTAAAGCCAAAGTTCTTTATTATCTCACAGGATGTAGGCATCTCCAAAAGGATTTCACAGTCAGCCATACAAATGGACACCTACAACAACCAGCAGAAAGTGCCTAAACCATAAAAGAAAAAGCACCATCTTGCTTCTAGACCTGGTCACTTGTCTGGAAGTTAGAATGAAGTACCTCCTTGAGAGGGCAGGCACCATTTTCGTTAATGAAAATTACACTCTTACTCTTCTTCCAGGTGACTGCATCCATGATTTCAGCACAAAGATTATATAAATTATGTTGCCTTTTAGGAAGGCAGGTATCTGGGGTTCACTTGCATTCCCAGTCAAAGATCCAAAAGCCCTTTTAGTGGTTTCTTAAAAGACTCAGCTCCCAAGCCATTGAGTTTTATATCCATGTTGCAATTGGGAGCTTTGTACACTCTATTGGCAGTGGTAATAGCTCTGTTTGGTCCTGAAAGCAAAATTTTCTCTTTATTTCTTCCACAGCTGGAGAGAAAGGAGGAGGCAATATTTAGTAATCTTTTGCAGTTCTTGTGGGTATAAGAATAGCAGTAACCATAAAGGCCAACATGTATTTCTAGGGAAGAGAACTCACCAGATTTTGCTCCCTGATAAATTTATTGTTTAGAGTATTGGAAAAATAAAACATAAATCAGCTAGATTCAGTACAAAAATGAGATTTTTTTTTGTATGATAATAATGAACTATGATTCTTATTGCCCATATTATAGCTACAGCAGGCAGTAGTACCATTGAAAAGAGCTTGTTTGACCTTCTTTAAAGAAGAGAAGTGCAGAACAAAATGATTAGACAAGGAAATATTGAGCAGATTAACAAGACAATTTGCAATAGAAATGAAAATGTGATTTTCCTTATAATTGCTCTGGTGTCTAGACACAGTGCACACATAACCATGAGCTCAGTACATTTGTTTCTACAAAATGAAACATATCTCCTACTTGTCAAATCAGAATGGCCACAAAAATATAAGTGAGGCATAATTACAATTTCTTGTAATTCTTCTCCACTTATTTCAAGGCCTTAAAATATACTTTGTGACACTATCATTATGTCTTGGCATTCTACACCAGACCTGTATTAATTATCTGGTTCAACACCATCTCTAGTGGAATAATTGTACAGCTTGACCTTTTTTTCGTGGGTTTTGAGCCCAAAACACTGTGTTTTAGCAGGATGGGACTTCTCAGTTCTAAAAGCTGTTGAGTCACTGCTTCCTTATATGAGCTCACAAATTCACTCCTTCCCAAGGTATTTCTCTCCTGGAAAATGAAGCTGCTACTCTTTACCTACCTCACTGAGGTGTCAAGAAGATCTGTTAACATTTACACAGTGCTTGGAAAATGTAAAGCCCTGTGAGCTACATTGAGACTTGGCCTAAACAGCAAAGCTGAGAATGTGCCTCCCATCATTGTATGAGCTACACTGAGAACCTGGGTGGGACCGAGACTCAGTTCAGGAAAATGTTTCCTGACAATTTCTGGTTAAAAATTGTGACACAATTTACTGCTCAATTATTTAACAGTCTTTTTTCATGTGGGAGAGAAAATATGGGGAGTAACTGCCTCATACAAATTCTCCTGCCTCCAGTGAAACATTTCAGAAAGATGTGACAAATACAGAAGCAGAACTAAAAAAAATTACCCTTTTTTTAGAAAAGAAACACCACAGAATGATATGAGTTTAATTCTCTAGTTTTGAACAAAATGCACACTACAACCTTTCTATTATACTCTTGTTAAGAAAAAACATATGTGGCCATATGACCAGAGGGTTTTATTTGTGTTTTTTAATGCTACTGTGAATCAAGACTTGGACTATGACAGACAAAAAGAGAATTTTAGCCCTTTTCAAAATTATAGGAGATTACTGCTACAAAGAAAAAGAGTTTGTGAGTTTTTCTAACACTTATTTCTTCTGATTCCCAGTCCTGCTGCTTTTACACATTGAGTAGATTTAAATAGATCTTTCTGAAACCAGTATGCAAAACTCTTTAAAAAATTGTCATCTTTCACATTCTTACTCCATTAAAAGCACGATATGGTGGAAAAAACATTTTTACCTTCCAGCCTTAGAAAATAAGGAGTAAGGAAAGGAAGAAAACCTCCTCCTCTTTTCTGTACATTTTTCAAACCCAAACATAGTACTAGATTAAAATGACATCAGAATATAAATATGTTTTCTTTGACTTATAGAAGGTGAGATCCAAAAAAAAATTGTACCAAAATGAAGCTCTTCAAGGAGGGATTCCAAAAGTGAACATGATTCACTCAGCTCCCAATGCCACTGCCTAAACAATGGCAATCACATAATTGGGATACATACCTACCAATACATAAACCATGACAGCACTGTTCATCAGCTAACAGCCTCGAGAATAAAGCACTTCTTCTTCCTTACAGAATCAGTAAATAGTGTAAACAGCATGGGAGTCAAAGATTAATATTGCCATAAATCCTAAGCTGGTCTAGTTTATTCTGATGAGCCATACATTTCTATATCATCCATCAGAGTATGAACACACACAGCTATTTTTTTCTGTTTTCTGCAGCACTGTCATCCAATATGAAGAAACAGCAGATCTGAATATAACATTTTATGAATTTTCCTCCCAGTACTAATAATTGTCTGATGCCAAAATAGTCATTTATTGAAATCTTCACTAAATATAATACAGTTATAATGTACATGTAACAAGACAGGTAACAAATATATTTGAGAATCCTGGTGACACAGTATGTTATTTCTTGGTATTTTTGTAAGACCATAATGTCAAATGTAGGATTTCTGTGATACATATTGTAAGGATTACTGTATCCATAGGAATGAATGTTCAGAGAAGACTATCATATAAAAACCCTACTGTACTAGGAAAGCAGATACATACAGCTGATACTAAAGAGCTGCTTTTATACATTGTATACTGAGATTTTGATGACTCCAATGACCACTACTTTGCTCAAAAATGGGCTCCATCCTAGTGCTCTTTGCGCTTGTGTATGCATATTGATAGAACTTCCATTGGCTTAATTTAAATAATCTGGGGATCAAGACATCAGTGCTAACTTTTAAAAGATATTAGACCATTTGACAGCTTCTCATGTCATGTAACAAAAGGCATTTCCTTGAAAAACACTGAAAATAAACAAAAAACATTTTTAATATAGGGCAGAACAAAATGCGTTCTTAATTCCTGCACTTTGGAAGAAATTTTGCAAATAATAAACACTGAAAATTTTTCAGAAAGTGCTATTTTGTGTTTCCTCCACTTTATGTTTCAGTCAAATGAATTTCCTTTTGGGCATCAAAAATGATCTGGATTTTAGCACCATAAGAGCCATTGCCCTATAAGAATGTTGGATAACAGATCAGTGGACTTACAGATACATTATGCTGCCTCACAACCATTGCATTGCATCAGAGGAAAGATTTAGTTCCAACCTACTGGATATCTATCTCATCAGCTCTGACAAACCAGCCACTTGAAAAAGCCACATATCTTGATTGCTATTGCTTAAAAAGGCTTACAGGCACTGGTCTTTGGCATTTTTCAAGCTTTCTATTTGCAAAGTTTTTAACTGGACATTATTTGTTACCAGCTTTTAAATGCTGTCGTTATTAGCTTGTGAGGCATGTATTATTGGCAAACAAATGCGCATAAAATGCTCTAAGAAAAAAGGAGTATTTTTTTTTTTCTTTTTCAGGCATTTAGCGATCACTGTCCATTGGGAAAGGTATTTTTTCTGCTTTCTTGAGTTTCGTAGTTTGAGAACAAAGCCTTCCCTTCCCATGCATCTGGAGCTCCCTCTAGTGAGTCAGCAAACAGAACGAAACCTCTTCCTGACACTTGCTCAGCAACTAAATAATGAACACACACACATTTCTCAGCGGCCTGCCTCTTCAGAAATTTGAAGTAATTTAAAATGTGAAGCCCAGACTATTATTGAGGAGTATCTATTGGTTTCAGATGGGAATAGATTAAATTGGGTAAATGTAATCAGTCTCAGTGGAAGAAAAATACAAGAGAAAAGGCTATAGAAATAAAAATCAACATGTAATCAAGAAATCATCAGATTTATGCCAGTTAAGAGTAGAATAATATATTTAATAGCTTTAATTGCTTATTGTTTGGGGTTTCTTTTCTGCTTTAAAGGAAGTAATTAAATACTATAATGATTAGCTGGCTAAAGGTTAAATTTTCACACACCAGAAGTAACTAACAATGTTCTCAGATGTTTTCTATAACATGGAAAAATTTTCTGAATTAATACAGTTGTTCTCTTCGTTATTTTCCTCTTAAATATGTTGACTTCTTGCACAACCAACATCAGTGTTGCTGCATAGCTAGAAGAGCTGAAATATCTCCCAGGAGATCCGTGGCACTGGGCTTGAAACCCTTGCACAGCCTGCCAGTTCTAATTCACAAGCTAGAATTCATGATAATCCTCAACAAACCTCAGAGACACAACAGACTTGTTTATTTATTACTGTATTTTGTAATACTTAAAATTGCAGCATGTTTACTTCAAACAGTGAATTAATCACGTTCCTGAACTGAGACCTGATCCAGCAAACTTTTATTCTCTTGATTAATCTTAATCATGCCAGAAATCCTTTTAGAGCAGTGAGGGGAACAAGCACATGGCTGACAGCTGTATGACCAGGCTCTCAATTCCATCTGGAGATGTGGTCCTCTAGGAAGTACTGATTCTTGCAGCTGAATCCACACTAAAATTGTTTTTGACAGACATTGTCACAGGGCTTCCCCACAGATACAGAAATCTGACCACACATAATTACAAGGTCTTATCATAAAAGTTTCTAGGAAAGAACAACGTACTCAATCTGAGTATTGGGGCAATAGGATGATTTGTCATAGAATTTCAGACTTTCAGAGAAAAAATGCCTTTTCAATACATAAAAGGTTTTTTCAATGCAACACACTCAAAAACCCCCTAACAAATGAAGCATTTTTTAAATTAAAAATAAAAAATTTTGCTAACAACACCAGAGTGATGAGCAACTTGACATTTTAACTCTAATTTTTAACTTAACTTTAATGTTGTCATTTCTGTTCAGAAATAAATTACATCCACTGTGATTCCCACTCAGTCTCATAACAATTCAGTATAGCTATATAATAGAGGGCATTGCCTAACATTGTATAAATAATGCCTTACAGGACATATAGGATGCTTTAAACTCCACTAGAGGATAATTTTAGGGGAATAGCACTGGCTATTCAGCATACTAAATTGTCTGCCTAACTGATCAACAGCCTTGAAATGGCTTCTTGTATATCTTGTGTGTTTAATCATTACTTTTCTACACAGTGGTGGTTGAATTATTTAAAATCTTACTTAATCCAGGCATACTTCTAAAATTAAACCTGTTTAAGATGAAACAGTTTGTAAATCAAAATAGTTCTCCAACATATCAATCTATGCAAATGACAGCCTTGAAAATCTCAGGAAACTGTGCCAGGTATTCAATGGGTCAGAAGTAGATTTGCCCTTTGGTAGCTTAACTGACCATAAATAACTTTCCAAAGGTCTTTAGTAATAATACAGGAAGCAGGAAAAGTTCTGGATCCTGGATAAATCCTAACATAAAATACCCTGAGTTCTTGAGAGGGTACACTTCAGACATAGTGAAGAAGGGGAGGTATTGAGCATCAGAACAAGAACCCTGCTGGTGTTTCAGCTGCCAGAGCACTCTGGGAGAGGCTGGAATGGCTCATGGCTTAGACAGTGTCGAGATCATCAGAGGACTTTTGTCCACTGTAACAAAAGTTGCAAAGAAGCAACTGCTCATCTGTGACCACCAAAGAACACCACTCCTCAAACATGCCTTCTGAGGTAGGTCATAAAACACTTGTTGGTGCAAAGTAACCTGGGAACCTCAGTTCCTTTCACAGGGAAACCTGCTTGCTTTCACCTTGCATCTGGAACCATGATCATAAGAGCACCCCAAACACCATCCAGGTCTGTGAAGCACAGGGCCACCACACACAGGCCACTCTGGAAGCACTCCAGCAGTCCTGAGTTGTCTGCAGTTTCTTTTTTTTTTGCATGGAAATAGCTTCTCTTTAAGAACAATCATTAGAGTGTATGTTGCAGAACCAATTTGTGGTGCTCACAGGCCTGGAGTTTTTTTCAGGAAAGCCAGAGTGAGCTGGTTTGTGCCACATTCTGAGTGGCAGAAGCACTCAGATTAAACACTACCCACTTCACTGAGTCCTTGTGGCAAAGCAGTCTTAGATTTGCTGTCAGCTGACCTAAAGGAGCCCCATTCTGGCTTATTTGAAGGGTAGAGTAACACTCAGAGCTATACACTCTTGTTTCTTGAGAAGTCAAAAGAGAATTTTATAGTGTCTTGTCTTTTATGGCAATGCAGAACAGATTGTCCATGGTTTGGAGCAAATTTCAGGTTTCATAGTTTTATTGCATTATTTACCCTTTCTTTTACACTATTTGCAAAAGCTCCCATGACAATTTGGGCATTTTATTTTAAGTAATCAAAACAAATGTCTTCATATAGTTCACAACAGAATATTGCCTCATAATTGCATTGTACTATAAAATACAGCAGATATGGAAGATAAGTGATGACATAAAATCATTGTTGATAAACATTGCAAATGACACAAAATTCGTTGGAGCATTAAATAATCAGGAAGACAAACTGCTTCAGAATACTGTATCCCCTAATTAAATGCTTATAACCCACTGAAAGTTTTAATACAGTTGGCATCAAGACTAGAAGTTGGTAAGTCAGAGGCTGCTGATGTGTGACATCACATCATCACTTCAATGTGGCATCAGAGTGTAAACAAAAAGCAACAAGGAAGGCCTTTCAGATTAAAAAAAAAAAAAAAAAAGAGAAAAAAGAAAAAAGAGCATATCCAGACTGTGCAGGAGATAAATATCCAGTTCATCTGACTGGATGTTGAAATCACAGATTTCTAGGGGTTTTTTCACAGATTTTTGTGTTGATCTGGCAGAGCAGTCCTCAGGTTCTGGATTTCTGGGATGCTCACCTCCCACCTCTGTCCCTCCACCCATAGACCTGATTGCCTGTTACTGCTGCTTCCCTCCTCTCACCAGCACTGACTGAGCTGAAACCTTCTGTTTCACTTGTCAGAAATCTTTTTCTCTGCTACATCTTTTTTTTTTTTTT